>JAODUG010095158.1:0-11688 GCA_027564795.1 Aphredoderus sayanus | reverse complement strand
AAGGCGCTAAACCTAATTCTACATCTTACACACACATATGATGTGCACTGCTGGCACAACAAGGTGTGAGTTTGAAATGAATAAAGAAATAAATACACAAAGCAATGCCAATTGAAAAACACACAAATCATACACAATCAGATGGCGCGGCCAAGTGGCCAAATGTGAGATTTTTGAGTACATTACGAGGGTTAAGAGAAACAAAATCACATAGATTATGTGGAATAGCACTGTATTATGGGCATGTTACCATGTTCTCAGAAAATGTATAATCCTTCTAATCCATTGAGACTCTGTTCACATCTCCCCCTCTTCCGTATCGTGCTGACGTAAGGCTATGGCTGGCTTTATTATTGTTGGTTTGTCTGAGACAACACTGCCTCTGACAAGGCGGTGCAACCATATCGGTTTGAACCTTAATGTCTTTTTCATTTTCCACAGCGTTTTCAATTACTTATATTGCACATTCATTTTACACTTGGACTTCTCCCTTCCTCCTGTCGGCCTCCGGAGGGGTCCAGTTTTCTGGCGGTCTTGGCCATGGGTGCCCTACCTGGCTGCACCGGCGAGTGGCGTCACCGGGAGGAGGCGCGCCGTAGGTACTCCCTCCGGGTGGAGGGTGTACCATAACGCCATATATTTGAGCGCACACTGAGGAGAAATGAAAGGAAGTGGATTGCGCAACCCCTTCCCACTTTCTCTTCGGCCGCTGTTCCACCCATGTTCTCAGCTCACCCACGTATTTTGTTGCTCCTTTATTGTTTGCACGTGTGTCGGTGGGGGTAAGTGTCTGGGGATGTCGTTCAGCTTGTCGGTTATTGTTTGCTGGCTGGCCTTGGTTCACGTCTAAGTTTTGGTATTTCATAAATGTTGAGCGAAGGCTCGGATCGGTCTAGTCTCAGCCTCTTTTGTTAAATCTGGAATTTTAGGGTTTCAGGTATGGCGGGAATGGGACTCCGGATGTTTGGGCTTGATTTTCTGTTTTCCCTGGTGCTTCTTTGTGATTGAAGGGTTGGGGTGATTGGTGATACATAGGGTGGTATTATCACATTGTTGTTTTTTTTAATTTTATTTAATGTTATGTTATTTAAGTATTGTTTTGAATGGTTCTGTAGTGTGAACCACTTTGTGTTACATTTATTTGTATGAAAAGTGCTATATAAATAAATACTGATTGATTGATTTAATCAGTCTGTGTGCGCCAGGCATTATTTGTGTTAAATGGTCATGTCTAGTATCTTCTAACATATTCTCTAGTGAAGTATTTAGCAGGGTCTCCAGCCTCTCCATCCACCTTATTTCAACCAGCCCCCATTGACCAAGGTGACCCGACCGCTCATTCCTCATACCAACCAGCTCCCAGCATATTGATGCTGTTGTACAATGTTACATGTATTGTATTAAAGTATTCCATTAGAAAATTAAGTGGTGTTTTACTATTTAAGGATAGACACACATGGGGTTGGACACTTGTGGGAACATGCAAAACTAAAAACATTTCCCTCAATAAAGAAAAGAATAGAATATATTCTTTACTTTGGAATATATTTCCTTACTTTATACTTCATATAGAGTTGTAGAAATCATGTTAGTCAATCTGAACACCAGAGATATAAAGCAATTCAATTCCAATTTGTCTGAAACTGTAGGCACAAATATAACTAATGCTGAACAAAATCCCTATTAGTGAAAACATTTGGGCCAGATGACAACAAACTGAGCCAAGTAGTGAAAATATAACTTTGGTATGATTCAAATAAAAGCTCAGTTATTTAAACACGGCATGTTATTCTACAAAGATGACACTACACCATGGCATAGAATTTAGGCTGGTTTATGCGAGCTATTGTGGAACAGTAGAGAGGAATGCAATGCAGCCAGAGCTCAGGTGTGGGAGGAACATTGACATTTAAAATCAAACAAGGTTTTACACTGGTTTTAACCACAATGGTAATTCCAGACACAATTCATGTAGTGTCCCTTTAATAGCTAAACTTATTGAGGATCAGATTATACTATCGTGAATAGCCTAAGATTTGCACATCTGAAAAACTTTTCATCGAGCCCTGCCCACTCCACCCACATAAACACATAGACTATAAATACCAAGATCATTACAGTTGCGTCGTTTCACAGGAAGGTGTTCAACGTCAAAACGTTACATGATTCTCCGGTTGGTCGTGCTGGCTGGCCTCTTAATGGGGCGGTGCGCTCTCGCAGCCCGTCCGTTACTTGCGTTTCTTATTGATGGATTTCGTTACGATTATTTGAACGACCTGAATGCGCTGCCGGGATTCCGTGAGCTCTTGGAGAATGGCGTGACGGTGGACTACATGACTCCGGATTTTCCAAGTTTATCCTATCCTAATTACTACTCATTAATGACAGGTAGGCATCATCGTGTGTGTGTGTGTGTGTGTGTGTGTGTGTGTGTGTGTGTGTGTGAATGTGTGTGTGCGCGCGCGTGTGTGTCTGCGTGCGCGCGCGCGCGTGTGACAGAAGATGTTTTGGGTGTCGTTACTCAAACTACAGTGGATTGACTACTTTAAAGACCTATGCAAATTTGCTTCAACATGTAGTACATTTTCTTGATATACATGCTCAGAAGCCCTATATATAAATATACATATCTGTATTAATATTGTTTATAAACTTACAAACAATAAACTAACACAATTAAGCTTCTTTAAAAAAGTATACATTTTTGTTGTGAACCGAAAGGTTTAAATAGAGCTTGTATAAGAAACATGAGTTGGAGTCATATTTAAGGGGTTGGGAACTACAATAAAATGCAGACACACTGTATATAAAATGGAGAGCTGCCTTGACATCACCCAATTGCTACATTTATCTTTAATGTTTGGTGTCACAGGAACCTTCATCCATATAAGGCAAGGGACTTCATGTTGCAGGCTTCTGCAATTACAATCTTGTTGCACAACAACAACCTTGTTGCAGAACCAAATGATACATCATTTGTGACAATACAGATTTAGATTTGTCTGCCAAAGTTATGGGACTTCAGTGTGCTTCTATATAGCCATTTAGACACATTTTAACATTTCCGTTGGTCCTCTTCAATTATTTTAGTGTCCCCAGAATCCCAAATATCTCTGTTTATATTAAAAACACAATTATGTGCATGGCTGTATGTAGGGAGAGGGCTCTGAGGGGAGGAGTAGAGAGAAGTGAAATTCAGACAATATATCCTTGCGATCTGTTAGCTGTCCGGTGTGTGTATGGCTTAACAGGTGTTACACAGCCCTGGATCTAAGGCAACACAAACAAACATTATTCCAGCCTTGGTAATGCGTGTCTGTGAGTGTCCAGTGTGGGAAGCTCTCCAGAATCACTGACCTCCCCTTTAACAGTAGTGACATTACGAAAATGTTACTGAACCAGTGTAAAATCTCATATAAATATATGCCTATATGCATGCATATGATGTTAACATATACCCAATTAACTCCCCAGTTGTAACCTCTGTCTGTCACCAAGGTGAGGTGTCTTATGTCTTAAACATAAAAATAGAGGAATTACAAATTATATCATCTTAAATATGTTTAAAAAAATGTACCTTTACCAATAATGCACTCTTGTTTTGTGTGAACTGCCAGGCCGTAACTGTGAGGTTCATCAAATGACTGGTAACTACATGTGGGACGACATCTCCATGAAGGAGTTTGTAAGTGGCTCCAACCCAGACAGCCTCCTGCCTCTTTGGTGGAATGGATCAGAACCAATATGGGTCACGTTACAGAAGCATGGCAGAAATGTATCAATGTACTACTGGCCTGGTGAGTTCACAAAACCTTTAACTAGACACTAACTAAATGCAATAATTAGTTATTAAGCGTTCCCCTACAATATAATTGGGTTGTAAACAACAAAATACTGAACAGCTATAATTTCCATCAACCTATGAATTCTACAAATCAGCTTTTTTGTGTATGTGTGTGTTTTTACCTACAGGTTGTGAAGTCGAGATTCTGGGTGTGAGACCATCATTCTGTGAAAAATACATCCAGAACCCTTCATTGAAAAATTTGACTAATTGTATTGAGTTTGGCCTTAATGTCCTAAGGTAAGAATATAATCACCTCCACCCCTAATGTCCCTTATTTACAGTGTCCATTAATGTGTAAATCTGCATTACATGTAAATTTGCTACATGTAATGCACATTTAAAAGTGGAGTCAGTCATTCTGGAAATAGCTTGTTGATATTTGAAGTTAAATATCTTATAATTGGTGACTCCACTTTTAAAAGCAGAATATACTGTAGTAACTGGATTGGCAGTTACTACAGATTTGCAGTACTTTTTTACATATATTTTAATGGCATTATCATGTTCAAATGTTCAAAAGTAGACATTCTAGAATAAATTCCTTATATTATTCAGTGGCTAAAAGATGCTAACCCATGCTAAACTGTGTGTGAATGTGTGCATGCAGATCAGGCGAGGCAGACTTGGCAGCAATATATTATGAGAATATTGATTGGACGGGTCATTTTCATGGGCCCCAATCACAACAGATTATAACTGCTGTTCAACAACTGGACCTGGCCATGCAGATGCTCAACAAAAAGCTAAAAGTTAATAACAATATTGTTATATATTTACTACTATTTGTCATTACAAATAGGAATTTTTAAAAGGATATTAAATTGCTGATAAACTCTTGACTCTATATTTAGCACAATGTAGAAATATTTACATTGTAGCTTTAATCGGTGCAGTTGAGCTACATTTGCTAATGTTTTGAGACAAGTGCCAGAACTTTCATGGATATACAGTAGTAGCATTTGCTAATCTCTGCAGGAAAAGAACATGATGGACCAGATAAACATCATGCTATTCTCAGACCATGGTATGACTCAGGTTTCATGGATGGACAACGTGATAGAGTTGGAAAAGTACATTAACATGTCTGACATTACTAAGATGGTGGACAGGGGACCTGTGGTCAGTCTTTGGCCCAAACAAGACATGTTTGAAGAGGTCAGAACTTACATGCAGACATTATATTCTACTATTTTGTGTTCTGCTTTGCTATATTCATCTCCATCATTTTCCATTAGTATTAATGTAAGAAATTAAATTCTGCCTGTAGTGTTTTCACTAAGACCTTGGGTCTTAGCTTGGAATATCTGAATGGTTCCTACCAGGGTCAATTTTGACCCCCAGTGGGAATAAAGTAATATGAAGATTTGATTTGTGTTTGTAAAGTGACTTTGGTATGACGTGGATTCTGGCTTCTGTATGTGAATTTTGAATCCTAAACAAACCTTATATAAGATATTAACATGCGTGTATGTGTACCATTACAGGTCTACACTGCATTGTCCAAAGTCAGAAACATGCAGGTTTATAGCAAAGAGGAGATCCCAAAGCGCTTCCACTACAAAGGGGGAAGGTTTATCTCCACCTTGACCTTGGTGGCTGAGCCAGGCTGGTTCATCACAGATGTAAGGTGGACATTTAGTCTAACAGGCCAGAGTAACTGTTTCAAGCTATGTCCTTCAAATCTAATAATAATACAACCAGCAAACAGTTTTTCTCTACAGTATGTACTGTAGCATGTGTCTATTTTAACCTGCCTTTTCACATAAGTCAAATGAATACTTAAGCTTATGCTTTAATTCTTCCTCAACCTGACAGTATGTCAGCCATAAGTGTGTTTAAGATACAGACACAAATGAAGCATGATGCACTTCCCATTTAAGTTCTATCCAATTCATTACGTATTTTCTTAAATCACACCTTTCCACACGATCCTGAAATTTGTCCTTGAGTGTGCATCCTTTTGTTTGTGTTCTATCCAGAATAAGACAAACCTTCCCTTATATGAAATGACAGGACCTGTGTCAGGACTTAATGTTGGTTTTCATGGATACGACAATGAATATATTGACATGAGGGGCTTTTTCCTTGCCACAGGACCTGGTAACTAATCATTCAAATTATGTGAATTACAGGTAGAACATTTGTTTACACTCATTAAGTGTCAGCTTAACGAAACTTTTATCAAGGGAAAAAACATGACACATTGTGATTTAGAATGTAACCCACACAGTACTGAATGCATGCTGGAAAAACATACAAGCCAACTTGAAATCTCAGTGCCCAAATCTAAACTTTGTAAATAGTGCCCATAAATCACTGTGTTTTCAGTAGTTTTTCAAAAGATAGTTTGGATTGTAATTGCATAAAATCTGAGTACTGATAGTACTGAGTACTGAAGTACTGATAAAGGCAGTGCATAAATAGATGAAAGTCCTGTGTTTTCCAGAGCACAGTGAGACACTCCAACAGTGTCTGTTTAATCGACTGACTAGATAAAACATACAGTGCAAATAATTAACAATAACAACAACAACAACAATACAAATAATACTAATTCACGAAATGCAGTTTCATGGTGAAATCATTAGAAAACGATTGTGACATGACAATTTTCTCTTTTTTCTTAGACTTTAAGCGAAATGTTAAGGCAGCGCCGATACGATCAGTGGATGTTTACAACCTCATGTGTCATACAATGGGTGTGGAGCCATTGGCCAATAATGGCTCATGGTCACGCGTGGAGCATCTACTGAATGTCCCAAACAGATTAGAAAGACTGTCTAGACCCACAATACTCTGGAGTTGTTGTATAGGCCTGTTGGAAGTGTTGCTGGCTCTACGGGAGTAGAACATATCACGATGTATTAAGAGAGACGATGTTTACCCACATTCTCCTAATAATACAATTGATTGATATTGAATAAACGTGGAGAAGATAATACTGTAAACGTTTGGCCAATATCTACTTGTGGTCTTGTGTCTGCACTGAAAATAAAATCTGGTGTTTCTACATAGCCATGGCTCTGTAAATGGGAACCAAAAAAAGTAGCTCAGACCACACTACACAACACTATCCTACCTTTGGCAATGTGTTGCAGAGCCTCTTAGACAACAACATACGGCTTTGAAGGGAGAGGTGTTTTTGTTTTGATCGAGTTCAAATATCAACAATCTTTCTGAAGAATGACTGACCCCACCTTTAGTTTGATAATCAGAGCACCTAAAGAAAACATACACATTATTTATTGTATTATTTACTGCAGTCGTTACCCTGCTTTGACATGACATGATTTTACGATACTGCTGCTTATCTATAAAACTACATCTGAAATGCTTCTACAATGATGACAATAATAATTAGAATAATATATGAATGGATTCATACTTTTATATTTCATATAAGTAGATACCCAGTTTTATATTGAAAACAGTTACACAGAATATAACAAAACAAAGCAAATACAAAACATTGCACGGGACAGAGCAAAAAAAACACACAGAAAAACTTAGGCTTGCTCTGTTGCTATCTATTGTATGTATATATTTTGTTATTTGTTGTTGTGTGTTTGGGGTTATTAGTTTAGCTGTTACCTAAGGATTCTTAGTTAGTGCATTACATGTACTGTATGTTACTACTGTTTTTACTACTGGTTTTTCTAATTTTGTTAGGGTTAAGATGCTACACTTGTTGGAAGTTAGACAACCAGTTTATTTACACAAAATATACAACAGCATTACAAAGTTAAATACGTTTTTTTTCTACAATAAAAGTTATGTAATCAAAAAATAATTATGTATATTTGTATGTTTATTTTTCTACATACCCACAATCAATCCATTAATATGGTCAGCATAATTAAATGATCACTAAAGCTTTGACATCTTGATAGGATATCTGGTCTCACAGCAAAAATGTCACAGTGTGATTTTGGTTTAAATAAAATCAAAATCTATCTTTAAATTAATCAATCATGCTGAGTTCAAATACATTTTTACAAAGAAATAATAAAACTTCCAAGATTTGGTAATTCAAAGCAGCTCAATGGGTTATGTGTTCAGAATATCTGAAATACAAAACAGGAAAACAAAAAGCCATTCATATATTTTGCATATCTCCAAATGTAAAGTTTGAGTGATTTCTACATCCAAAAGCTATGCCAGTAGCCTAGGGCAGATTCACACGCTGCACGCTCCACTTCACCCAGTAATGAAGAAATAATTCCTGCATACTATAGCCTGTGGCTAAAACATCATCACATTCACCTAACTTGATGCCAAGATGCTGGGATTTCATAAAGTGTTCTAACATGAATTGTGAAACTTGTTCTCACACATCAACAGCAGAATAGAAGACAACCTATACTCTAGAAGTGAAAAGTTGGCATCACTCCTGGAAACATCAAAGCAGTTGGTATCAGTATCACCACATATCTATCATATATCATATCATCGGTTATGGCTTGGGCTGTTTTGGGACAGAGGGCCTTAGTATGCCTATAAAAAGAATACAACACATACTAGTATTAAATAGTATAGTAAACGCACTAAACAACACAAAACTGGACATATTTAGGTTGGTATGGCCGTGAGCATTGATTTGTGTCAACATAAACAGAGGCAGGCCCTATAGTGCGCTGTCCTGGGCTACAAACAGCACGCCAAGGTTAACCCTCCCGTTGTCCTAAGGTTTTCAGCAGACTACCAGCAGAAGGAGCCAACTACGGAATGTCATATCCATGTTGTGGTTGGCGCCTGCTACTGGCGAGTGCCCCGGGTAATTTTGACCCATAGGACAGCAGGAGGGTTAAATAGCATATACAGTAGATTATGTTACAGCCAAGTACAACTGGAATTATTTTCAATTTTCTGTAATTTCAAAGCATGAAACTGGTCTATAAAATATAGTCCAGTACATTAGATACTGTATGTGTGTGTAGAATATATCATATTTGGACAGTAGCTTTCAGAAAATTGGCCGATGTATTTGACCCATCAAGTGTATCATAGATGGATCTCTTGATGTGATGCAAACTTCAGTCAGATTTGAGCCCAGGACTTACAGGATCTTACATACAAACCAGAATGAAATACAATGTATTTACTGTACCTTGTATATCTTGTAATTTATATGAATAGAATATTCTAATGTAACTATGAATTGTTTGCATTGTACTGCAGTAGTATGGTAATGCAAATAGTCATGATTACTTATTTCCAGCTGCAATTTCTTTAGAGGTGGGTCAATACAATTGCTGCGCAAAAGGCAAAGGGGGTATATGGTCTGCAATGCACAACTGACCCCTAATTGTGCACGTCACGTTACCAGATAGGCATTTTATACAGGATGATCATCAGTAAGATCTGTGTATTTTAGTAATATCCATGGATAAAATGCAGTGCATTTATTCTCATTATAACAAGCTGAAAATGCCAAAGACATAGGCAACAGCGCCATCATCCTGTACTGTGTGGAAAATTGCGACGGTAGTTAGTCGCTTCGGCCCTTCCCCTTGAGATCACCTGAAGCTTCCGCCATTTATGTTATAAAATAATTTAGTTGAATCATCAGAGTATTAGGTTTAAGAATATGTTACTGGAAAATGAGTACATTTAGTTGTTTGATGATAGGTCTAATGTCTGAGTTATAGCAAGGTGCATGTGAAGATGTAAATATGTTTAAGCCGGTACGCTGGCTGCACCTGCGCATGGCCGAACGTTATTCATTAATCTGCATAGCAGAGCGTTTCACCTGGAGTCCACCAAGAAACCTGTACAGACCGGAATACAAAATACAGCAGAGAAGTAGTTTATTAGGTCGCATTCTGGATGGAAATAGCATTTTTATAGTAAACACGTTCGATTAAACGTTGCGGTACTGTAATTAGTTTACATTCCATACAGTAAGCCAATTGCTATAATAAAAACACTTGAATTTATTATGACGGAAGTAGTGCGAAGTGACATTTAGGCTATATTCGATAGCCTATGCCTCCTAAAACCAAACATACTCTTAGCTGGTGGTATACATGGCATTCAATTCATAGTTAAATTGTTTGTGGGAAAATCTTTACGTTCCAATTTAGGTTATTAAGGGAAAATGGACCGCTACCGGTATTTTATCTTTAACCAGTCCAGCGTAGTCGTGCTGGGCATCCTGCAGACTGCGTGTGCGGGATTGTGTGTGGTCTGCGGCGTCATGGACGCTGTTTTTCGCAAAGACACCCTGCTGAGCACCTCTAGGATACCAATATGGGGAGGGCTGGTGAGCTATTTGTCTTTCTTGGTTAGTTGTAACCATGACTTGTTTAACAACTGAATTGAGGCATAGCTGACATTACTCTTGTAAAATGATCTGTGTGCTAAGTTATCCAATGTTAATATTTCCTTGTAGATTCTGGCTTTGCCAGGTGTATTGGCACTATTTGCTTCTCAGAGAAAGAACCCAATATTGGTAGGTTAATTACATCTACTTTGCATGGACTTACAGAGACTAATTACATAGTAATTAAACCACAATTTTTAATGTAACGTGTCTTTTTTTGTATGGTGAGCATTCAAGATGAATGCACTGAAAACTGACAGTTATTTCTTTAATTCAATGTTACCCTGGCTGACTACTAATGGAGGTGTGCACAATGGTGGTTTCTGCTGTGTTCTCCTGGGCTGCAGTAGTGACTGTATGTTTCTACTCCTCTTTAACACTGACCTACGGGGAGGAAAATGAAGATGTGTTCCATCAACATGACAGTCCTCAAGTGGTAATCAGCCCCTGCTATCTCCTTGATTCTTGTGGAGACTGTAGTCATCTTGAGACTAACCTCACTTGTTATTAACCCTCCAGCTGTCCTCGGGTTTCAAACGCACTACCTTGGTGCGGCAGCAGATGGCACTAGCCCGGCACGTCATATGTCCGTGCTGCGGTTGGCGCCTTCTGCTGGCACACCAAGGTAGTTTGTTGGCTCATTTTGACCCCAAGGACAGCGGGAGGGTTAAATTGTCTTGATTGACTTGGAGTCAATGTAAGCAGTGAACTGCAAGGTTATTTTTGGTGCATTGTGTCTGCACAGACGTTTGTACTGCATCGGATGGTGAAGGGAGCAAACGCCACCATACTACTGTCCTGCTGTGTCAGCATCATTCTTTCCTCTCTCATCGCCTTCACAGGGTGTCGTAGTCTGCCCTACTGTGGCTGCTACGATGCCAGAACTGGACTGGTATGTACATGGAAATGGAGGTGGCACATTTGGGAACAAGAAGGAATGTTAATTTGTTGACTGAAACATGAATAATCCACAAGGCAATTGGGCCAGTGAGTTCCGGCCAGGGTTCTCTGGAAACCCCAAAACTGTTCTGCATATCTATTAAATATTCCTAAAATAAATTAAATCTATGAAACATGCTGGTAAAATAATGAGCAAGGATCACAATGGGATTAGTGCTAATATAACATTTGTTGCTTTCATGTTCAAGGAGCAAAAGTGACATGCATATTACTAGCTTGTAGTATCATTGATACATTGTGGAGTATGAGTCTCTTTGCTGTTGCAAATGTAAGTAAAACTGTAAAGATGTTTAGATGCTGATAAGTCTAATTAGTCAATAGACCTTTTCTATTGTGACATGAATAGTGCTACTCAACTTTATTCATGTATAGACTAAATATGAATTGTTAAATCCATTAGAAACCCATGTAAGCTTATTTTACAATTTCTTTTATTTATCAACCATTTTTAACCCTCGTAATGTACTCGTAATATAGTATTAAGCCACACAGCGGCGCCATCTGACTGTGTATGATTTGTGTGTTTTTCAATTGTCATTGCTGAGTGTATTTATTTATT
>JAODUG010095147.1:0-11688 GCA_027564795.1 Aphredoderus sayanus | reverse complement strand
TCTTTTTAGAAATGAACATTCAAAAACGAAAAACGACTGGTTATTTGATTTTCATTTTAATAATTAAACATCAAAAATGGAAAACAAGCCTTTTTTGTTAATATGAATATAAATTAATTACGTGAGGTCTCCTTTCAGATGAGTGGAAGCATACTAGTTATCTCAGGTCAGAGCTGGGCTGCGGTGCGGTGATCACGTGACTCTAGCTTGAGCAAAATACTCAAGCGAGTTTTGCTTTAGTGATGCTATTTGTTACTAAATGGCAATCTGGGGGTAGTGTAGAACATAAGCATAGACTGCTTGCGGCTAAGGAACCGTCAACAAATTTGAACCGCAATGAACAAATGACTACAAAAAAGTAGAATACAAAAGTAACACTTCAAGCACCGTTTAGGCACCGGAACCATTTAAAAGTATCGATTTGGCACCATAATCGTAAAAGAAATTAAGAAAAAAAAGACACAAAACAAATTAGGGATGCACCGATCGGACTCAAAGTCGGTTTACATCCGCATTATATGACATAGTAATCTACCGGAGCACTGCTGACGCATTGCGTAGTATGCGTTTAATGTAATTTAATGTAATAGATTGACGCCCTTGGCACGGATATCCGATACGGCTATTTGAGTCAGTATCGGACCGGTATCTGTATCGGATCGGTGCATCCCTAACCCTAATGGTAGATGTGTCCATTTGACGTTTCCACTTTGAAAACATGTTATGGTTTGAAGCCATGGCTATAACGTACAAAAATATGTTTATTACGTAATACTTAATTGGTGAGTTTTTGAGGAGTGTGCAGTGTTACATTTTCAACAGCACACATAATGTTTAGCATATCAGAAACCACTGTTAGTGCATGGCTATCTGGAACCATCTCTGACCTGAACATACATTACATTTTTGTGCACCTATAGGTGCAGTGAAATGTCCCAGTGTCTGGAGAAGGCCCAGGCGGAGCTGGAGGCATTGAGGGAACAGCGCTCCCAGCAGATGCAGCTGACAGAGTCCATAGTGCGGCAGAGGGACATGTACCGCGTGCTGCTGGCTCAGGCAACTGGGGTCAGCTTCCCTCAGCAAGGTAGGACCTGGGCATTGGTTTCCCAAAACTGTTATGATAGAATTTAATACATTTGTTAGGTTTATCTCTTAAAAATATACATATATTGTGCAGTCTTTGGATGTTTATAAGAATCTGCAGTATGAAATATAATATTATGCGTTTGTGCAGCAAAAATATTGAATCTACTGTTTTCCTGCTTTTGTGTGTGTTACATGATGATGCAACTTATAACTTTCCTTATTTCACATCAGCCAATAGCATATTTCAGTGTAAGTATTGCTTCCCCAGTGCCTGAGGAGGTCTCCCTCACCTCCACCCCCCGCCGCTCTCCAACCACCACCCCCACTGCTGGGACCCCTACTGCATTGGTCTCCATGGCAACAGACACCGCTGAGGCATTGGAGGCTAAGGCAGCTCTGCGACAGGTATGCCTGACTTTATATGAGATGGAAATGTCATTAAAGGTTTCTTGTGCTTAATCTCTATACCACTAATGCAACCTTAGTCTTCGTATTCTCTGGAGTCCACAGAGATATTGTTGATACGGACACTGGGTGACTACCTTCAGGGAATCAATGTATTAAAGGAGTCATTATGTAAAAAACTGTTTATTGTTGTTGTTGAAAATAGTTCTGTCGATGTGACTTGAAGCTGTACTGAGCCTTTCAAGGTGTACTTTTTTTTTTTTTCTGTCTGTATTGAACATAGAACGAAAAGAGCCGGTGAAATAGGCAAATTTGAAAGTGCATGCCTTCTACGTAGAAACACTTCAGTTTGTTTAATAACGTCTCTATGAGAATATGACCACTTTAAATCAACCGGATATATTCCGGCTTCAATCACTCGCAATCAAAAAGTGCAGAAGAGTGTAATGACAAATTCTGTTTGTTGAAATATAACGTGTTGTCTGCAGCTGTTTTCTGTGAGTTTTCTAGCGAATTATAAATTAGGCCTACAGTGATCACTCTGGCTTTCCAAAAAAGCGAACCGCATTTAGGGACCATCAACAAAATACACTATAGTGGAGATGAGATGATTTGAAACAGCAATACTGTTAATTGAATATCTGCATAAAACACAGTTCACTGTTTTACACATACCAGTGACTTTCCAGACATCAAAATGCAATAATACTTTATAGAGGTAACTTCTGGAGGATGGAAACTATATTTGAGGTTTATCCTTTAAAAAAAAATAGTTTTTAGCATATTTGTATGGGGAGGTTTGTGGCCTCTGCTAATCTGCCTCATAATCTTAGCGGGAAAGGACAGCTGTAATTTAGTATCTGCTATAGTAGAACCTAACCCTCATTCATGAAATACCGTGCTTGTGGATACATATGGCTGGTTATCAAAATGTCACAGCCCTATCCCTGGTCCTTGTACCGGCTGTCTCTACACATGATTCCGGGGCTGTGTTACCACTGCTGTCTCTGCACATGATTCCCGGGACTGTGTTACCACAGCAGTCTCTACACATGATTCCCGGGGCTGTGCTACCACTGCAGTCTCTACACATGATTCCCGGGGCTGTGTTACCACTGCTGTCTCTACACATGATTCCGGGGCTGTGTTACCACTGCTGCCGTGCTGATGTTGAGGCGCACAACGTTGACTCCCCCAATCCACCTCCCGTCCTTCAGTCCAAATGGCGAGGTGGAATGAATGTGCAAAATAACGCCTTGAAAATGTTGTGGAAAATAAAAATGGGCTTCTGGTTTAAACTGATATGGTTGCACCGCTTTGTCAGAGGCAGTATTGTGCCCTACTCATGTCGTCACACATGCTTGTGTGTCTGCAACAGTATTATTGCTCTGGTATGTTACTGTGTTGGGTCTTCAGTTGCAGGAAGTGTTCTCCACCTATAAGAAGGAGCGAGTTGAAAGTGATAAGGCTCTGGCGGAGCAGAATGACAAACTACTGGAGCAGCTGTCTGACCTCCGCTCCCAGAATGCCAAGGTTTCCACTCAGCTGGAGTTTGCCTCCAAAAGGTAATACTAGAGGAACCTTAACTTGATGTACCTCTAAACTCCAAATTACGCTCAAGTTATGATGCTTGCTGAACCAGTGTGAGTGTCTTGCAGAGCAAGCCTTTACTTATGCGTCACGGAGGAGTATTTTTATTTGACATGCCCGACAACTACAAAACTCCCTGACTAAGTCAGGCGTTAATCTGAAGAATTCATTGGGAAATGACACAGGTTTGGCTGTTTGCTTGTCTTGTAAAATTCTTAAATAAGTATGCTACAGTTACTGCTTAAAAAAAAAAGAAGAAAAAACTAAAATGAGTAAATAAAGCACTGCACTAGTGTCGCACCGGAATTCCGGATAAAGTGAGTGATATTGTAAGTGACAATGCATGTACAGTACCACTACCTGAAAATGCTGTTAAGCTTACCGAAATATGTCAGACGTTCAGCACAAAGTGGCTTATGTGATGTATTGTTAATGGATGGAAGAGGCTGAGCGTAATGTGGGAGAGAATACATCCATGCTGGAGTGCACACACCATTACCCAAATAACCAATGCACTGAATGTGCCCCTGAACAAAATGTTTACATGCAAATTCTATGCACACTAAAATATCAACATGAGTGAGTGTAAGAGGTGTGGTGTCTCTTTGCGGCATTGTGGCCCTACAATAATAGCTCAGGTGTCTGTTAACCCCTAAACAAAGTTACTTTTATGGCTGTTGTCAAGGTGAGTGAGTTAAGGAAGCTACATAGTTGAGGTTTTAACCAAAGCTCAATCTCTTTTAAATTTTGAAAATGTTCCCACATTGATATACCTAGAAAATATATGCTCTCTGTTTTAACCCTTGTATGCAACTCTATTATGGGATGAAAGCAGGTAACAAAACTCCCCCTTTCTCCAAATCCGATTTTGACATTGCTGTAGGTATGAGATGCTGCAGGATAATGTAGAAGGCTACAGGAAGGAAATTGCCTCCCTCCGAGAGAAGGAGCAGAAAATGTCCGCTACCTCCCAGAAGAGTGAGCAGACCATCCACACCATGTCTCAGGAACTTCGAACTGCACAAGAGAAACTCTCAATGGCTGAGGTAGAGGGGTGTGTCCTAAAATGCACTACAGGCAGGTATCTCAAGCTGGTCTATGAGCAGTCATGTAATCAAAAACTGAATGGAAACAAATTGGAGAATATCAAAATGTAGTGTTAAATATACCTGCGAATGAGACACATGATGGGCACCTATGTGCTCAGCGGGTCTTGCCTGTATTGCTGTGTTTGTATTTGAAGAGGGTGGCTGTGGAAAAAGCTAAGCTAATGGCTGCTACTCCCGCCAGGGTCGTGCTGAGAACTTGCGCAAGGAGAGAGACATGCTGAAGTTGGTGGAGTCCAGACTGACACAGGAGAAGGAGGCTATTCACAGCCAACAACATAGCCAGAACCTGCTGCTCACTAACCTCCAGACAATCCAGGTATTCCCCCTCCCTTACAGGACATTTGAGGTCAAGTCTATGTGTATATTGTCTCAGTCAATCTCTACCTTGCTCTAGGCCACTCTGGAGCGCTCGGAGAGTGACACACGGCAGCGTCTCAACTGCCAGGTGGAGAAGCAGGAGAGGGAAATCTCTCAGCTGCAGAAGAGGCTGGAGCAAGAGGTGGAACAGCGCCACCTACAGAACAGGAACCATGAAGTGTGTACACTTGCTAATGTGGTCAATGTATTTGATGTTGCACTATACAAAAAAGATTGGTACAATTTATAAAAAATGCAAAGAACATGCAGTTGGGTCTCATGACCAGTGGCTGACCATTTTCTAACCGAAATCGTTTTGCTTCTATTATTTGTGTCTCCTGCTGCTTGTGTCCAGCTGCAGTTGATGGATGTTAAGAGGCAGCTGGAGACACAAGTGGCTCTGCACCAGAAGACCAGGGAGCAACTGACAGCTGCACAACAGGAAGTCAACACTCTGAGAATGCAGCAAGGCAGCGTGGACACGTACGACGTGGTGTCTGCACCTACCCGACGCTACACAGGTCAGACATGTGATGAACTTATCTGATCAAGTACAACAGAACTTTGTTAAAGGCTGCTAGTAGTAGGTCAACCCTAAATTGTTATTGCCAAGAACCATGTTAATTTTCTAACAGACAAGTTGATTTATTTTTGTCACTTGCCTATCCTATGTACTTGTCCCTAATTGTTTTTACAATCGTTCCATTTTTCCGAGTGAGAAACCACACCGGCCTCATTAAAGCTGTTTGCCCAAAACAAATCTAGTAAAGAGCCAAATGAAATGTCTAAGCAGCTTTCTGTAAATGTTTATGGGAGAAACGGCGGGTGTAGCCTAATGGCATTCCCATAATTTCTGGCCCAGGTAAAACCAGAAGGGTGTTTTTATTCCTTCCCTCAGGCCTCCAGGGTTCAGACCAGGATAGCGAGGACCTCCGTAGCTGCCTGCGGCAGGCTGAGACACGGGCTGAGGAGCTGTCGGAGAGCCTGATGGTGGCCACCTCCAGCCTGGAGCAGTATAGAGCCATGGCCCAGAGCCTAGAGGAGTCCCTGGACAAAGAGAGACAGGTGAAGGGACTACAGGTTCTGGTTGTCATGACCCTCAGTTAGAGCTGAACGGTTTGTGCAAACAAAACAAACTTTGTCCGTTTGTCTCGTGCTGGAGTGGGCCAAATTGCTCATAGGCTTAACATGTAAATATATACTGTACTTTATTTGTTATTTCTCTGAAACTGAACAAATCAAGGCCTGAACTGGAGCGGCACTGCGATTCCAGAAGACACATAGCGGATGTAAAGCATACTTATTTGTAACTTGTTGATGGATTCATGGTGAATATTGTCATTAGTCCTGTTGGTATCATAAAATAGGTTTGCTTGTTTGGCCGCCCGTGTCTGAGCTCTCTGGATCTCTCCCGCTCCACTGTTTGTTGGTGCATGCTGGTTAAAATAGGCCTAATACGGTGCTATTCCACTTAATCGACATGGTATTTTCACCTAAGTATGTCAAATACATTGCATTGAGACCTCAATGAACTGTCAACATGTTTAAAGGGGGCCTGGAATGTTCACTTTAAGTTTTTGCACAGAGCTGACCATAAACAGGCATGTTTTGAAAATTCTGCATTTGGAATAAGGCTGAATTTAGTATCCAAACAGAATATGCTATTTACGTGGCCCCTATCAAATTCAGAATACTGTTATGCTCTGAATATTAATGGAATACGTTTGCGTGTGTACATAGTATTGTGTAATGGATGCAGTACTGTATTACCAGATCAGATTATCCTCCCTCATGTGTTGCTGTGCCTGCTGTAGGTGACGGAGCAGGTGCGCTCCTCCATTGAAGCCCGTATGAACCAGGCGGAGGAGCAGCGCCGGCAACTGGAGCTCCAGCTCCTCCAAGCAGAGAAGGAGAAGCAGGACCTGGTGGAGGAGAAGAGCAAGGCGTTGGTGTCTCTGGATGAACAGGTATTAACAATACAGCAAAATTACACCTCACCTCAGCATTGCTATGGTTTTTACAGTAGGCGGGGAAACTTTGTTTGATTATGTATACTGTATATTCTGTAAATGCGTTTTAATAACTTAGGTTACATGAAGTTATTTTGTTTGTCTTTGTTTGTTTATTTACACCGTGAATGTTAGCTGAACGAACTGAGGAAAAGCCTGAACAGTACCCAGGCTGACCACCAGGAGGCATTGCAGAGAGTGGCAGTAGCAGAAGCTCAGCAACAGCAGGCTGTACTAGACAGCCAGGGCCAGGTAAGCCTTGCATCGCTACTAGGTCGTAATAAAATAAGCCCAATTATACTAATTGCACGTCTTTAGAAAAGTATTACCATTATCCCAAGAAATGCAATACAGATCAGTCGTGGATTACAGATCAGCCACTATACGCCAATGCACATGTGGAGTATATTAATGGACTGAGTGCTGAGCTGTATCCCAGCCAAGAAGAGGTGCATCTGAAAGGCAAAACTATCCAAACGTTTAGAGATATTTAAACTATCAGAATGAATGGGTCAGCATATACAAACTAGTTGGCTGAACAAAGGCTGATAAATGTGTAGGAGTTGTTCATTAGGACACACTGTAACAAGCAGCTAAGGATATGAAAATAATTCTAGTGATTGTAATGAAGCGGGAGCCCTGTGTGTGACGTCGGCCCCCTTCCCTTAGGCCAAGCTGGCTGCAGAGGCGCAGGATAAGTATGAGCGGGAGATGCTGCTGCACGCAGCCGACGTAGAGGCCCTCCAAGCGGCAAAGGCCCAGGTGCTGCAGGCTGCCTTGCTCCAACACCAGCTGGAGGAGAGGGCCCAGAGGGTCTGCGCCCAACTGCTGGAGGCCAGGGTCTCCTGGGAGGAGCAGGAGAAGATCCTTAAGGTGGGTCAGCCAATATGAGAAGGAGAGCAGTAGACTCAATGTGGAGTATGTATTTTAAAATGTAGACAACAAGGTTTTTCTTTTTTTATTTTCTCAGTTGTTATGAACAGTTTGGCCCTGAACAGTAGGCCTGTGCAGTTACCTTTTGATACGTTTAGGAGGAAATGTCCAAGGTGGAGAGACGCTCCGAGGATCTTCAGCAGCAGAACTCACTGCTCCACGAGCAGATCCAGACCCTGAGCAGCAAGATGGCTGCCGACCTCCAACACATCACCTCCGAGAGTCCCCTGAACATCTCCCTTGTCGGGGAGGGCGATTCTCCAGACCATCTGCTGGAGATACTGAGGTTGGCCCAGGTGTATTGTTGTCCAACAGCGGACTGAGACCAGTGGGTTCCATGCTGACCTCCCCCTCTATTCCCCCCACCTATCAGGTTTGTCCGTCGGGAGAAGGAGATTGCAGAGTCCCGCTTCGAGGTGGCACAGGGCGAGAGCCTGCGGCAACGTCTGAGGGTGGAGCACCTGGAGCGGGAGCTGAAGGAAGTGCAGGACACCCTCACTGCAGAGAGGGAGAGGATGCAGGTATACACTGGATCCATATGGAAGAGATGCACTGCTGTCCCCCAGTGTTCATCTGTAGCCCCGCCTCTTCCCCTTCCCCCGACACAGGTGACTGCCAAGACACTGGCTCAGCACGACGAGCTGATGAAGAAGACAGAGACCATGAGTGTGTTGATGGAGACCAACAAGATGCTGAGGGTGGAGAAGGAACGCGTGCAGCAGGAGCTGCAGCAGGTGCAGGCTAAGGTACGCTATGCTCCGCCTAATGTGCCATCGCTAGTGTGGTGAATTTGTCACTAACATGTAATCTCTCCCATGTTTTCAGGTGCGGAAGCTAGAGTCGGACATCATGCCAATACGGCAGGCCAATTCTGAGCTGAGCGACAAGAGTGGCATGCTACAGGCAGAGAAGAAGATTCTAGAAGAAGAGGTCAAACGCTGGAAGGCCAGATCACAGGTCCATAACAGGATTAGTGTTTTAGTGGAACATGGTTATCCATTTAACAGATTAACAGAGCTTTAATTTAAACCATAGCAATATTGTGGACATTTTATATATATCAATGTAAAATATATTTATAAATGGTTGAATCACCAGTGTATGTCCCTGGTTTCTCTAGCATCTGGTCAGCCAGCAGAAAGACTCAGACCCAGAGGAATACAAACGTTTGCACTCTGAGAAGGAGGCGCATATAAAACGCATCCAGCAGCTCAATGAGGAGAATGGGAAGCTGAAGGCAGACATCACCAGGTGAAAAGCATTGGCAGACCTACGTTTGTCGTGTTTATTATGTTTCTAGAGATGTTTGTCACTAGGTAAAATTTTTAACTGACTTATGTTTACTTATGGTTTACTTATGGCTGGACAATAATTTAACATTAATATATATCGTGATATAAATTATTTTCAATAACTGTGATATGATTTATGATTTTTTTTGATATGACAAATGATCTTACATCATTTGTCACTGACTGATGTTCAGGCCATGTTCATTGTATTCAAGCTGACTAGAAAGAATATAACGCGTGCGTGATGACATGTACTAGACATGCGGCCAGTGCTCAGCAGTAGTGGGCTGAACTACTGAATTGTATTGACTCTCACACGTAACAGCAAATGTTAATATTACATATTAATGTCGGCTTTCTTCCCCTATCACGGTCAGGTCTTCTGTGCAACTGGGCTATATACTGAGCTACTTCCTTAATTCTTGATATTACAGCGCCAGTTACTCGCTCACTCACTCTGAACCGCTACTGACACACACTGGCAAACATAAATAAAGCCTTCATAAACGTGAATGTGACACAAATACTAACCAGAAAGTATTGAGTTCTATGTTTATTTTAATGTGATTTTACATTTCTTGTTTGTACAGTTTGAAGGCTAAACGCTAATAAAAGGTGAACATTAATTTATTTGTACTTTATTTTATACTTTTTTAAATATTCTATAGTTTTATCGGAAGAGCTTTCATAGACTTGCAAATTCATTGTTCAGAATTAATTCTTTCAAAACGGGCCACTTATACACAGATGAGCCACAACATTAAACTGATAACTGGTTTTAATGTAGCTAATCATTTGCTGATTTTGTTGTTGTCATCCCATGCCATGCTCCAACACCTTTCCTGTAGGAGTGTGGGTTCAGTAAGCAGCCTGCAGAACCAGATGCAGGCCCTTCGTGAGACTGTGGCCAAGCTCACAGAGGAGAGAAACACCCTGAAGAGGGAGGTAGACGTGAAGAACCAGGAACTGCAGGAGAGGATGCATAACATCACCCAGGTCAAGAAGATCGGCCGGCGGTACAAGATGCAGTTTGAAGAGCTCAAGACGGAGCACGACAAGGTGGCTACAACCAGCAAGGAAATGTTTTGTTGTCCTTCAAGGACACTGCAACAATGTGGAGAGTGTTTAAAATGATGTGCTGTCTACAGATGATGGCGGAGGCACAGGCAGGCCCCTCCCAAGACCAAGAGGCCCGTCAAGCCTCAGCACAGGAGCTGCAAGGGCTAAGAGACTCACTGGGTCAGGCAGAGTCCAGAACCAGAGAGCTGGAAGGACAAGTGGAGAACCTCAACAAGGTCGCTGGCACATGATCGTAATTTGTTATAACGGCACACAAATTGGTGCTGATCAGGCACAACTAAATATGACACTACTACTACCCTTCCACTCCAAGACACACATGCCTATTATTCTGTCTTTGAACAGAATTGCCTTAGCATGAGCTAACTGCATTGGCAGTTCTGGATTTATAATATGGTGTCTAGATGTAAAGCTGCAAGACAACATGACGTTAAGGCACCAAGGTAGTGTGGTGGTAGTGAAGTGTTGTCACCATGGTAAGACCTAAACCACCTCCTAAGGCCCCTATTAGCCTGCATGCTCTCCTGGCTAAAGAGGAGACGGACTTACTGTGGGCATCCCCATCATTGCTAGTGTGGTGGTACACCTCCACTGACCCTGGCTGTTCCCCCAGGCGGTGGCCGAGTGCGAGGCAGAGGCACGGGCCGCTCAGGAGCAGGCGTCCAGGCTGCAGGCAGAGCTGGCCAGGCTGAGGCAGGAGCTCCAGGACAAGACCTCCCAGGAGGACACACTGAGGCAGCAGATGGCAGATGACAAAGAGAAGACCAGGAAGACCTTGATGGGTGCCAAGCAGAAGATTAACCAGCTCATGGGTAAGAAGACTCAGTTCCCAACATCCCATCCTTTAAGTCCTCTCCCTCCATGTGTTTCTAACTTCCTACCCCTGCTTCTGCAGCCACCAAAGAGCAGCTGCAGCAGGACAAGGAGGAGCTAAGGCAGCAGCGTGAGGAGCTGGAGGTGCGTGTGAGCGCCCTCAAGTCCCAGTACGAGGGCCGCCTCAACCGCCAGGAGAGGGAGCTACGTGACCTACGAGGCCAGCAGGAGAGGCAGGAGCAGTGGGATGAGCCCCCTGAGGCCGGCCCCAGCAAGGTGAGCTATGACAGCTGCTGTTCACACCAGCACACTGTAGGGTAGGTTAGGGGGGCGTGACAGAGCTGCTGTTCACACCAGTAGGGTTGGGTAACAAACTGTACTTTTAAGAGTACCGACCGAATGACGTCGGTAATACCGATTGATGTAAAATAATTTGGTACCTGCGAGAGTAGAGAGAAACTGAGAGAACAATACTATGTGAGTGAGACTAGCTGAGAGAACAATACGATGTGAGTGAGATAGCATCATCCCTGCACAGAGGTTCAAACAACGTTTTGTAAAAAGTCAGTCTACGGGCTTTCTACAAAGCTGCGTTTGAGGAAACTTTTTTTTAATAAATTATATTACAATTATGTTTATTACAGAGAGTAAAGCAGCCTACCGAAAAAAAACGTAGGAAATTTGAGGTACTGGCATTGGTATTGATTCAAATGTGAGCTGTACTCAACCATACACCAGCACGCTGTAGGGGTTTTATCCGTGATATTTCCCTGATGTGACAGAACTGCTGTTCATACCAGCACACTGTAGGATAGGGGGGGTTTGGTCAGTGGTGTGACAGAGCTGCTGTAAGCACACTATAGAGTAGGGTAGGAGTTTGGCCATGCTGTTCACACCAGCAAACTATAGGGTAGTGGGGTTTGAGAAGAGAGCATATGACCGGGTCCCCAGGGAGATACTGTGGGAGGTGCTGAGGAAGTATGGTGTGAGGGGTTCCCTTCTTAGGGCTATCCT
>JAODUG010095136.1:0-11688 GCA_027564795.1 Aphredoderus sayanus | reverse complement strand
GCTCCACCCCTCTCTTCACCCGAGTGTCCAGAACATGCGGCCTCAGATCAGATGATACGATTACAAAATCGATCATCGACCTTCGGTACCACGTACACTTGTGCATCCTTGAGTTCGACCATGGTATTTGTTATAGAGAGTCCATGACTAGCTCAGAAGTCTAATAACAAACACCAACTCAGGTTTAGATCAGGGAGGCCGTTCCTCCCAATCACACCTCTCCAGGTATCTCCATAATTGCCGACGTGCCCGTTGAAGTCTCCCAGCAGAACAATGGAGTCCCCTAATGGCGCCCCATACAGGACTCCATTCAGGGGCCATAAGAAGGCAGAATACTCTGAACTGCTGTTCGGTGCATATGCACAGACAATAGTGAGTTTTCCCACTTACAACCCAGAGGCGTAAGGAGGCGACCCTCTTGTCCACCGGGGTAAACTCCAACGTAACAGTGCTCAGCCGGGTGCTTGTGAGTATCCCCACACCCGCCCGGTGCCACTACAATACCATTTGGCTGCTAATGGGTGTGGAGCTTGAGAAGCAAGGCCAGCACGAGGAGATGGAGTGGATGCCTAAGAACACAAAGTCACCCTGGAACACCAAATCCTCCACGGCCATCGCGCCTCCTCCGCCTGGCTGACTGGGACAGCCTTACTGTCCACTCTCCTCCACCTGGTCTGAGGAGCTGCCCAGCCTCTCCATCTGTCACCCTTATACACCAGCAGCAATTCGGCTAAATCAGACTGTGATGCACTTGGGTTTAAGTTGTTGATGTTATGTTTTGGGCTTGTCTTTTTATTTAATTAATAAATAAATAAATAAAAACTTGTTTTTTTAATTAAACTCTAATTAAATTTTTAATTAAATCATTAGAGTTGACTCACACAATCTAATGAGAGTAAACACATTAAATGATTGTTGTCAAAAAAAGAAAAGAAAAAAAAAAGAAATTACCATAGAACTCTCTCTCCCGCTTGCTCAGCAGTCAGCATATAGCATATCAAGAGCGTGCACATGGTCAACAATACATTGTATTAATACGCTATCTTTCAGTAACAGTAAACTGATTAGAAATAGGCTACTCAATTTAAACTGTTGTGCTTATATATAACCTCAGCATCACTCATTGATAAAGACTCACAGGTGTTATACCAAGAAGTGACCCCTGCCGAAAATGACCTGCCATCCATATCGTATCGTGCAAAAACATAACTTTATGTCTGTGATAATAGCAAAGATAGCCTATATGTCTTTGTTCAACTTTAACTTTTCTTTGTTTAATTGAATAATCACTAATTGTATTATGTAGGCCAATGTGCTAGTAGTAGCCTAGCCTGAGGTAATCTGACTCATAGGTTACTCCTCCTGTAGTGGGCAAGGATGGCTGAAAATCATAAAATAATTCATGAAATAATACATGCTATGTGGATAAAGTGGACACATATGGCTGGTTATTGGGCACGAACGCCTGCATATTGATAATATAAACAAACCTTCAAACATTGAATAGTGCTTGTGGATACATGTAACTTACTCTTAGGAAGATGTATTAATAATGTAATATTTCTTTTGAAGTTTATTTTGGTTAGTTGCACTTTCTGATTACGGGGCTTTTATTTTACCATTTCCTGCCTAAATTCAACTCACAAATCGCACAGTCGCTGACGAGCTGTCGCCAAGCCCTCTGTAGGGTCCAAACCGCCAGCTCAGGGGGCTTTGCACCAGCAACAACCAGGAACTTGAGCGTTTTAAATATGTTAATGTAATGGTGTGTATTCCCACAAAAATAAACATTATGCTACCTTCTTCCATGCTTCTATTTCTAAAATGATATTTCTGTACGAAGCCATAGACAGGTCATAAATAATGGGAAATCTGGACACCGCATTAATCATTTTTAAACAGTGAGGGATATAAGCTAGGTATCTACAAGGAGAGGCAGAGAACAGAGCCCTGCCATTGGTTGTCGCCGAACTCTGTCACCAGCGACTCGCTGGAAATTAGCATAAAGTTGGCAAGTTCTCAACTCTGATCTGTCGCTGTTGCTGGGAGACTTTGTCGCTGAGCGTAGCTCTGCCCTCTGTCGCTGAGATACACTTCCGTCCACTGGAATGAATGGGAACATACCTCTTTGTGAGTTCACCGTCATCCTGGGTCTTCCATGGCTACAGCATGGCTACAACCCACAGATAGCCTGGGAGAAAAGGGAGACCAAAGGTGGTTGAAGAGATGCTGGAGGGCCTGCCTACCAACGTCGTGGAGAGCCCGTGAGTACCTCACCATGCCCTTCGGACTCGCCAATGCTCCAGCTGTATTACAATCCTTCATGGACGTGGTATTCCGGGATATGTCAGGGAGGTTTGTTATTGTCTACATCAATGACATTCTCGTCTACTCCCCGACATTCCCAGAACATGTGGCCCATGTGCGTGATGTTCTACAACGCTTGCAGCAGTACAGGCTCTACGTTAAAGGAGAAAAGAGCCTATTCCACCAACCTGCCATCTACTTCCTGGGCTCCCTCCGGAGGGAGCCAAAATGGAGGAACAGAAGGTGGAGGCCGTCAGGTCGTGGCCAGTCGCAACGACCATCAAGGAGTTGCAATGGTTTCTAGGGTTCGCCAACTTCTACCGCTGGTTCATCCAGAACTACAGCACCATCGCAGCGCCCCTCACGTTGTTGCTGCAGGGAAAACCGCACCGCCTCCGCTGGACCTCGGAGGCCGGGAAGGCTTTCGTCGCTCTCAAGGGGAGATTCACCACTGTGTAGGATCTAGCTGGAGGGCGCTCATGAGCAGTTCAGCGTGCTCACAGCCCATCAGAACCTCAAATACATCCGTGCTGCCCGGCACCTCAAGCCCCGCCAGGCCAGGCGGTTTACCCTCACCTACCAGCCCGGGTCGAAAAATACCACTGCTGATGCACTCTCCCGGCAATACGACGAGGACCTTGTACCTCCCCTCTACGCTCCTGTGATACCAGCATCCTGTGTGGTGGATTCTGTTGACGTCGACGCTGAGATCTGCCGAGCCAACAGACAGGACCCATCACCTGGCACCTGTCCCCCGGGGAGGACCTACGTTCCGCAGAGAGTGCGTGGGTGGCTCGTGACCTGGGCCCAACAGACTCCAGCCATGGGGCACCCGGGGGTAGACCGGACCACAGAAATCCTCCGGGCGAAGTACTGGTGGCCTGGTCTGCGGAAGACTGTGCGCCATTATGTCCGATCCTGTTGGGTGTGCAGTCTAAGGCGCCGCGGCATGCACCTGCGGGCCTCCTCCACCCCCTTGCAGCACCTCAGCGGCCATGGACCCACGTCATCATGAAGCTACCATCGTGGTCATTGTGTCCCTCTGGCCAGGATGCCCACCGCCCTGCAGGTCGCTGAGGTGCTGTTCCAGCAGGTCTTCCGGGTCTATGGCCTTCCGGAGGACATCGTATCAGACCGCGGCACCCAATTCGTGGCATGCCTCGGGGTCTGGTCGAGATGTCTCCCCAGAGAGTACGCTCAGAACTCACTACACCAGACCTCCACAGGATGGAGGTCGTTCCAGGTGTTCCTTGAAAGGCAGCCACCGTTGTGTTCCTGGACAGAGTCTGCCCAGTGATGTACCAGCAGTGGAGGACTGGTGCCGCCGGGCCGGGGAGGTTTGGGCCGCCACAAGAGTCTGCCTGTAAAGAGCGACCCAACCACAGAAGACTCAAGCGGACCGCAGGCGGTCACGCCGACGTCCCCGCGACAAGGCGGTGCCTTCCCCGGGATACTGATAGCCGGTCTGTGAAAGGTGTCTCATCTCGTCATTACCCATCTTATTTACTGTATGTGGACATTCTGTTTTACCCCATAGTGGGTTATTTTGTGGTAAATGTAAATGGACTGCATTTATATAGCGCTTTTCTAGCCTACTGGCCTCTCAAAGCACTGTACATCGTTGCCTCACATTCACACACACATCCATACACCGATGGCGGTGCAAGCCATGCAAGGAGCACCTGACCACTGGGAGCAATTGGGGTTAGACATCTTGCCCAAGGATGTTTGCAGGTGGTCCAGAAACTCCAGGGCTTGAACCCACAACCTTCCAGCTGGGAGTCAACCTTCCAGCTGGGAGACCACTAGACTATCCTCCACCCCAATTGCCTTGGGGTGAAGGATAGTGGTGTTGCCTTTGAGCTGTATGTGTAATTCTTTGCTACATTACATTTATTTTCATTTTGACTTTATATTGTCCTCCAATTCTCTATACACTACCAACGTTCCTGGCATAATGGAAACCCACTACACAGCTCAGCCACCATGTCTGCCACGTGAGATATGAAGTTTTCAGATTCTTGTTCGAGATAATAATCATGACTCCTAAAGCATATTATTAAACTGACCTACAAATCTTTGTTGTTCCTTCTTAGTCACTATCATTGTTTTCTTTGAGGTGCTACCTTGTTGACACACAAAAAACATCATTGCAGACAGGCCAAAGACAGAATAAGTTGTATTAGATAGTTGCTTTTGACAAGAAATTCATGACCAATGCAGATGAAAATGCAAATGTTAATATTCATCCATATACTGCCACTATAAAGTACAATATACTGTAGGTACTGAAGTTGGTTTGCATTGTACAGTTGTTCATACATCACTGTAAAACATTGCAAAGTCGCAAAATGAATCTATGCAGCCAACCAAAAAAACAAAAATTACATTTGGCACCCAGTCTCTTTTAAAACTCCATACATGATTTAAACACAAATGTAATGATCACAACAGTTACAAGATAACTTTATATTCCATTTGAATAATACAGGTTTGTACTTTTGTAACATTTTATATAAAAATATAGCAAAACCTAAATGCCAGCAGTGGGCAGGGGAATTTCTTTACTTTGCTCATTTGTGTGTAGGGCTATTGACTCACATAAGTAAATGATCTCGCTCTCTACAATATAGAAACATTTCCAAATCCCAATATATGGGAATTAACATTTAATCATTAACTGGGATTTGTTCAGGTCTGATGGCGTAGAAGCAAGAGTAAAATATAAAAATGTTATCTCAAAGAGAAATTCTTTAGTTTTTTGAGTTGCCTCAGATTTCAGGTTGCATACTGTTTGTTAAGGATGACAGAGGCAATGAAGCTATTGAAAAGGAAAGGAAGCCATATGATAAACAGGTTAGCCAAAATAGTATTTGCTACATGGAAGGCTTGGGGGCAATTTCAAGCATTGAGAGGTCACAAATTGTGTATGTGTCAGGGAATGACCCAAACTGTGTGTCACTAAAGGCATACTTGTTGGAAGTTTGCACAGTTCAGTCCCCATTTATAAAAAGGTGTCACCTCTTAGTGTGCAACAGAAATAGTAATTCCCTGGCAAAACCACAGCAATAGTTGTGTCTTTAGAAGAATAACAGACATTTAAGCATTTTGCATCTCCTTGCCAATCTTGTAGCTAAGGATTTTGTTCCAGTCAATCTTGGTGCGGGTAACAGGAAGCTGTCTGCGTAAGGCTTTGAAAGTGGTGTCAGACATGGTTTGATAGTTTTCACTGATGGCCATCTGAAAAGTGAGCAGGAGAGGAATTTTATTTGCATCTCTGCAACAAACTATTATCATTGTGGTCAGCTAATCCTAATAAATGCACTAGATGAATTTATTATGGGCTTGGTAGACATACCTGGTATTCATTCTCTGCATCCTCGATGATTTTCACAAATGCTGTGGCAGTTTGACTCTCATGCTGCAACAAATAATAAAAATATAATAATAAATAAATAATTTGTAATTCACCAAAGCAATTTCTTCTGGGAATTTTTAAAAATTATATTAAAATGTTTCATTGATTGGTTAGTGAATGAACCTATTCAGCTACATTTGGATTTATTCTATAAATAAAGAATAAAACTCCCTTTCAAAAGCAATTTCATAAAAATGTAAGGCAAATGTCTAGTCTGCACCTTTTAAGAGTTAAAAACAAAAATATCTACTTACAGACACAGTTAATGCTTCCTGGACATCTTTATGGCTGACCAACTGGACATTTCCATCCTCATAGTAATGTACCTAGGATCACAGTGTTTAAATATATTTTAAATATCTAACAGCTATTAAAATTAACATAGCTTCAGACAGTTACAGTAATATACATACCTGTATTTTCAGGACTCCAACCACCTGTGCTGTCGATTGGGAGATACTAAATTTCCATTCAGACCGGCAGCGACCATTCCTGGGACCAGAAAAAAGTTTTAAAAGGGACACCCACTCACCGTTTGGTGAATTACCCTTGTGGAAGAAACCTGTGTAATAAAAATGCTATTTTGATCGGAGCGCATGCCTCTCCCACACCTAACTGTCAAGTGGCTCCAACTCTATGCACTTCTCTACCTACAGCTATCAGTAATATGCAATCATATATTAATATGTCAAACTGAATGATATTAAACTATTTAGATTACCAGAAATTCTTGGGTTGGAACTGATGACCCTCAATACAAGCAATGATGGTTTGCTGGCCATCGATTGTTTTCCCATAAACCTGAGACAGATCAAACATGATTTAGTTAGCAGCTCTCCACATATGATCAGTGCTAGTGCACACAGAGAGCCATCTCACAGTGCAGACTCCACTGGGGTAATGCTCTTTGACATAGGCCCTCAGGGCAGTGTCACAAGCATCCCTCCAGGATCTGAGGGCTGCTTCGCCTTCATGGGGCTGGGGGTCACTGGCCTCCTTCCTGAGGTGGTCAAATTTGAAGGATAGCTTGTTGTGAGGGTCAAAGTAGCGGCCATTACCCAGGTCACCATGCTCTGTTATCAGCACCTAAAGGGAGTGTCACAGACAGTAGCCTTCATTTACTACAGCACCATATTAAAAGAGGCCATTGTAATGGAATTTTGCTTTGCAAAGAACATTTACCTGATCTTCATATCCATCAATTTTAGCAAGAGTGAACTGATCCATGTTGTACTGGGCAAAGGCACTTTATTCAGAGATAGGAAATATAACATACAATTGTATTCAATACAGTATATTTAATATAATATAATAAATATCTAAAAAAAGAAACCTCACTGTGCAGCGCCCTCTCTGAGAAGATTATCATTATTAAGCAGTAGTCGCACATCTGTAAAAAAAATTACAGTAAATATAAATAAGCCTAGTAAATGATTGCAAGCAATTAGTCCAAAATATCCAAAGACTACTGAGTACTTACCATTGAAGACTTCATTAAACTCTCCCGGAGGAGCATGGATCACAAAATTAGCAGCAATCCGGACCTTGAAGTAAAATTACACAAATCAAGAATGTTGGACTATGAGAGAAAACATAGTAGTAGGGTAAACTAGCCTAGTAAGCACTGTGCTAAAAGGGATACTTTATTATTATGTTCCCAAAATTATGACAGCGAGTTATTCTCTCTCAAGTGTATGACTTTATAATCTCAGAGAATATTCTATTTTTCCATCTTTTGTTTATTTTATTTCAATGTACAGTCGTGAGAAGTATAGAGTAATGTGAAGCACTAAGGTGTAACTCCAGACAAAGTGAGGAGTGTACCTCTTTTGAATGATCCTGGGTTTAAGATTCCTGACTGTCTAAATAAAACATGAGCCACTAGAGTGAACCAGAGAGCACTCATGGTCTTGGCTGCAACTTTGTTTGCTCTATGATGGCCACTCCTTAGTAGGTGATCTGTTGCCCAGAGGCTTTTCTTAGCAGCTAGTATGCTCGTGTAAGCATTTGGTGCCAAATATTAGAAAGAGAGGGGAATGAGTAGGGTGCATGTGTTAACCAAGTCAGGTAGCAAAGTTCCTATTGTGATGCCATGTTACTTAGAAGATGCATAATTCTACTTAAGTAAACTGAGCTTTACATTATTTCTTAACCGTATAGGTATTATTATTATTAAAGTAACTTCGCCAGGCCAGGAAGACGCTACAATTATGACATTTGCCTAAGGAATACAATAGTGAAGATATAAGGGGTTAACAAAGTGTATGTTGGTTAGTGTTCATTTATAATTTCTGAATAATACATGAGTGAGAACACCTGAGTAGTGTGCCTCTAAACAGCTAAGTAAATGACCTATACACAAAACCTAAATTAACAAATTGTATTTACTTTAAAATAAATAAAGGGTCATAATCAGCATTCATTTCATGTATATTTATAAGTGAAAATATTTCCATGTAAACCCCATGGGTGGCGTACAATGTGTCTGAGGAATGTAAAGCATTATTTTTCTGCATGTAGCTACATGACGTTGATAGCAACAACTTAAAGCAAGCCCAACCTGGAAATGAACAGCTAGAAGTAGCGACAATATTCGACAACTAAACCTGCGTCTTTACATTGAGTGTCTTTAACAGCTTGTGAAATTAACCAGATCACTTTTAAATAACTGTCACGGGGAGTCATTTGCCGCCTATGAAATGTCACATACGATAAATGCAGGAAGTAGTTTAACTTCCTTAGATTTTGCGTTATCTTATAATTTCAATATATCTATCAATTCGACCTCGTTAAACCACACATTAATTTGCTTATTTTAATAATTACATTTACAATTAACCCACCAGCGCCCTGAATAACTTTGCTTTTGCCCCACAAATCTGAACGGTCACTACCAGTACTAGCTTACTGTTAACCTGAGATACAGTACAGTATGCTTAGCTAGCCCTGCAGACACGTCTGCTGTTTCACATGTAGCTGCCCATATTATTTGGCCAGGGTTTAAAGGTAACATCTACATTTAAGTGTGTGAAAGTAGAGAATATAATATCGGAAAATCACTTATTATGATCATACCTTCTCTTCATCGGTGAGCTGATCTTCACAATCTGCCATCTTGGCTTATTGAAGTGTTAACAAAGCGGCGTGAGGGTTGCCAGGTAGGGTTTCCCCCCCGTACAAAGCGTTAACAACAAAAGCACACTATAAACACAAAGTGTGCGTGACTCATTTATTAATCTGAAATTTTTTTTTGTTTATAATATATTAATGTTAACACGTAGAGGAGCCTACTGAAGACTAGATGAAACGAACAATAACATTAATATTTTAACTGTGGTATACTCCTGACAGGACAGAAGATACTTTCTTTTTTAAACCAACATATTTCTGTACTAAAGTAACTTGTAAAACAACTGCAACGACATAAAGTACTGTATATGTTCTTATCTGGCAACCCTGGATTTTCAAATGCAACAAACCCAAGAAATGCAACCATGTCGTGTGAAAAAGCAAGGCTTTACACGAATGTGTAAAAGGGCATTTAATCATGCACATATTTGGAGTCAATTCACCAGCAGTTGAAAACATTATTTAGCTTTCACATAGGCGATGTGGCGGGATAGGAGCTTATATGGCACACCTTTTTCATATTCAAAGAATTACTCCTCACGGTTCACTATAGTAGCTGTTCGTTCTGTCTTCGTGACGAAAAGAAATTGGTTTCTATACAGCCCTGGCTCTGTAAACACAAACAATGTGCAGACCGCAGCACACAACGCTGTCTTTGCAATGTGCATGTCCGGTGTGGGACCATTGGGGCGAATCTTCTGAGGGAGATTCTGGAAAGATATAGGAAACAAGTTGTTATTCAAATGGAATTACCTGCTGAAGGCTATATGTTTAATTAATGTTGGAAATAACAAAATAGTATAGCCTACAAATCCTGCTGTATGGACTGTATGGCGTTAACTACATTTATAACTTCCTTCTCATCACTCTTATTTAGTCTTAAAACTGCCCATTGCAAATTATCCATTAACGAATATGGTTCTCCTACCCTAGCAAAGCATCAACGCTATGTAAATCCGCCCCTTCTGCGCGCTCCTGAGCGAAACGAAAGTAGGTCTATTTAAATAAGATTAGCGCGCTATAGGTTGACAATAGGCATTTAATCCGAACGGCGTTCGTTCATTTTCCATGCGCAAAACAAATCATTCACAGGCCCATATTCTCTTGTCCATCATGTTACTGTCACAGAGTTTTGGCGTGAGAAATTGTTGAGCAGCGTGACAGCGTGAGGATAAATGCGAAAGCTTGTGTCACACGCCAGAAGCGTGAGAGTTGGCAACCCTTAACCCCTATTTATCTAGTGTGGAGATAAATATGGGAATAAATCGTTGCAAAGCAGTGCACACACGATAGGTATCTCATTTAAGTCTATGTGTTGTGCAAGAATGCAATGGGAAGCATTGCCATTCATAATACATTAATTTGCAACAGTAAAGTATTACGGTCACAGAACATTTGAGAATGTTGTCATGGAAATAAGTGGTGGTATCTATGTGTTGATTTAGTGAGGTGAAGTATTGGCTTAATTAAAGAATCACCTGCAGTTAGAGAAAAACGATTGCAAATGTATGACTTGCCTTGCCTTGCCTTGGACAGGCTTTTCGGACGCCATGCTGCTACTCTTGTTGAATCCATTTTGGAAACAACTAGGCTATTGTGGCATACCCCGGGGCATTAGGCTGTAGTCACCATAACAAAAAAATCTGTAACAAGTTCATTGCTACACATTATAAAATCATCTGACAAATTAAATGACAATGGGCAAATTAATGTATGAAACAATTGCTTGTTAATTACAAGCACAGGGCCCATGAATCTCACATTCTACTAAATATATTTTTGGAGTTAAGATATTTAAATTGTTTGCCTATCTCAACTAGGATTGTTTTAATTATTATGGGCTATTTATAATTTAAAAAGTGTTATATTGGTTTGCCCATGGCTGTGGAAAAACTCGTAATGCATACAAAGTTGATGTCTGCCAGTAATACCACTTTACAATGCAAGCTGTGAAACCCAATTGTTCAGAATTAGGACCACTAGGAATCGCTGTACAAGGCAACATGGACAACCTGCAAAGGTAAAGGCCCATGCTATACCAACAAATTGTACCCATTGTACCCTTTCTCTTACTCGTTTATAATAATGGGCCGGCAGGGTGTATCAATCAAAACATTATACATTGGGGAGTTGGGACTAATCCTTCATTATGTAGGTTTATTTCAAATATTGTGCTGCTGAACCATTGCATATTGGGTCATTATAATGAGGGTTTATTGATAAAGATTCATGTTATCAGACATAACATTATAATATGTTATCCATTACAGGTGATCTCTTCGATATGGATGATGTCCCAGGGAAGACTTAAACCTGAATCCTTACAACCCTCTTTGACAGTGATGGCTGTGTTACAAGACATGATAACACTTTCTCCTTGCATTGTGAAGTATTTAAAGAACATTATTAGAAAAAAAGACGAGGGAATAACAATGTTGCTCAAGGCCGTGGTCATTGAGCGTAGTGAAAAACACAAACTAGAGAGATTGAAACTAAATCTTTTTTATTTTCCACCATGTTTTCAAGGCATTAATATTGAGCATTAATTCCGCCTCGATGTTCAGACTAAAGGATAGGCTACAGGAGGCTGAATGGGGGTCTGAATTAGGAACTTTTCTGATTCACCTGTTTCTCCGCCTCTTTTCCATGGCCATTACAGACCAGGAAGGTATTGGTAAGAGTCTACTTTGAATAGCCCAGTATTTCTCCAAGTCACATCGACATAACTATTTTCAAAAACAACTAGAAATATTTGTTTGTATATATATATATATAAATTTATTATAAATATATTATTAATATAAATATTTGTTTATATATATATATATATATAT
>JAODUG010095115.1:0-11692 GCA_027564795.1 Aphredoderus sayanus | reverse complement strand
GCCCCGTGAAATCGAAATGAGTATGGAGAACTGTGGAATTTCACTGGTATTGGTACCGACTACCAGATTTCTGGTATCGTGACATCGCTACCGTCATCCATAAAGTTATCATCGGCACTGGAATCCACCATGGCAGGCAGAGGAAGTGAGACAGCTTCCCACAATATCAGGGCCGACAGGGGTTTTCTTGATGCAGAAAAGGATATTGTTTTTGATACCGTCCTCACCAATTACCCTTCCTTGATCAATGAGCATTGGCGTTTCCCTGAAGGAAACAATTGGAAAGCCAATGTCCCTTCTGGCCATAGTACATGCATAGGCCATCACGATCTCATCTGGATCGTTCATCAGGTGTCAATCTGGAACGGCCTATTGAGGAGAGTCATCGTCGGTCAGGCGAACAGGTTGAGCCAATGACTTGGAACTGGCTGACGAGGAACAGAAACAGTGATGTGATGCTTTTGCCTATTGCTTTCCAACCGACGGTTGTCTGTCCGGGTGATGAGAGCAATGAGAGAATCCAAGTCCTCAGGTAAGTTGAGAGGAATGAGCTTGTCTCTAATGGCACCAGTCCGTGGTAATAGCATTGTACAATGCATCAGGATTCCAGCCACTCTCGGCAGCGATCGTGTAGAAGTCGATGGCTTAGCCACCACTACTCTCTTGAGTGTAAAGAGTTCCTGGGGGATTTCTTGGATGGATCGTGTGGAATCAAAGATCTTGCTGAAGGTCTCTCTAAAGGTGTGATAGGAGGAGCAAATGGAAGATTGACAAGACCAATCTGCCATAGCCCACTTGCCGGCATGTCCAGATAGCAAAGAGATGAGGTATGTTACCTTTTCTTGTTCTGTGGTATAGGTAGTGGCTTACATCTCCAGATAGAGGTCACATTGTACCAGAAAGTATTTAAAACCCTCAGGCTTGCCTCTGTATTTTGCTGGGTGAGCTTGCGGGACAAACGGCAAAGGCCAAAGTGGCTCAGGAGTGGGAGGTGTGGATGCTGTGAGATTGTAAAATATTATAACAATATGTTCCGGTATTTTTATGCATTATGCTTTTTATTCTTGTTCCTTTGTTTTCATTATACGATGTATGAATGGGTACTAGCCATGCTCCCCTCTTTTTTTTAAAGTTATTATAACTATTCATTTCCTGGTCAAGAGAGGGCGATGTATACCGGAGATTAAGGATACTTCCCCACCGGAAGAGGAAAGAACACCTGAATGCTGTTCAGAGAACCAATAGGAGTTTACTATTGCTTTGCCTAACCCTCGTGATGTACTCAGAAATCTCGTATTTGGCCACATGGCGGCGTTATCTGATTGTGTTTATCATTTGGCATTGCTGTGTGTATTTATTTCTTTATGTATTTATGTTGCTTATTTGTGCCTTTTAACCCTCCTGTTGTCCTCAGGTTTCAAACTCACACCTTGTTGTGCCAGCAGTGCACATCATATGTCTGTGTAAAATGTAGAATTAGTTTAAGCGCCTTCTATCTGCCACAAAGAGCTAGGGATTTGGGTCATTTTGACCCAGAGGACATCACGAAGGTTAAAAGTTTTGAGTCAAAATCCTTCTTTACTTCTCTTGGCTGAATTTGAATACTCAACAACGCCGCTGACAGGGAGATAGCTGGGGCTGAAGACAAAGCCATAGTGCAGGTTCGGTGCAAGTCATCCATCTGGGTCTGATACGCTGTCATCTGCTCAACCAGGATTTAGAAGGTGTGGGACAGGGTCCGGAAGTTTTTGGTTTGTTGGCTTAGAAGTGTTCCATGTGCAGACAAGGCGAAGCTGACCTGGGCAGGATCTGCGGGGTTCATGTTGAACCGTTATAAACCGTGGGGGTCGGGTGTGCTGCCATATGGGTGGCAGTGAAGGTCAGGGACCTCGATGGACCAGACCCAGGTGGCAGAGGCTGGCTCTGGGGACGTGGAGCGTCACCTCTGTGGGGGAAGGAACCGGAACTTGTGCGGGAGGTGGAGCGCTATCAACTAGATCTAGTGGGGGCTTACCTCTACGCACAGTCTCGGTTCTGGAACAGTACTCCTTGAGAGGGGATGGATCTATTCTACTCTGGAGTTGCCCAGGGTGTGAGGCGCCGGGCGGGTGTGGGGATACTCACAAGCCTTCTGCTCCTCTGGATGAGAGGGTTGCCTCCTTACCCCTCCAGGTTGTGGGGGGGGAAGGGGGAAACTGACTGTTGTCTGTGCATATGTACCGTACTGCAGTTCAGAGTATTCGGCCTTTCATATGGAAACATTTTACATTTAATATATTTTTGGCACAGTGAACTTGTATATGTATGTGCTTATGTTCTACGCTGCCCAGTGGACTTGTGAGATTTATTTGTACACGGATAGGCTACATGATTATTGTCAATTAGTAACACATTTACGTTAAACTTTAACTTTATAAAGTAGGAGAATCATATGGTTTGCTTGAGTTTCCAGCCTATTTTTGTTATTATTAGGCTACATATTTTAGTCTAACTTAAATAAACCAAAATAGTTCATACGTGTGTGCGTGTAAATATGCAGTACTTAAAACACCAACCTATTCCATTGCTTTGTATGGATGATTTGTCCCTCCAGCCCCCAAATACATTTGAAAATATCAGCAAAGATTGAATAGTCCTACTACTTTATATTTTAACATGTAGCCTAAAATAAATGATCAGACTGCATATTTCTCATTATGGTAAATTATAAGCGATAGGCTACCGGCTTGACGGCACGTTTTTCTCAGCAGAACACGTGTCTGGAAGTACAGGCTTGATTAAAAAATTATAAAGTATTTGATTCAAAAGAAACAGTGCTATTTTGATTGAAATAGGCAAGACAGAGTGGAAACCATACAAGAAAAACAAATGGCCTATACCCCAATAAATAACCAGTAGGGCCTAATTAAAAAACGAATTATTAAAAACTAATATCTGAATCAATTGCTTCCCCACCCCCGAAATACATTTGAAAATATCTGCGCGGATTTTATTTTAACATGTAGCCTAAATAAATTATTCAAAATGGTGCATATTGTCATTGTGGTAAGTTACATGAGATAGGCACCAATGAATCTGACAGACTTTCATTTTCATTCAGACCCACATCTAGATGATGCACAGGCAGTTCTTGATTTAAAAAAATAAAATACTTGATTTAAAAAGAACAGCTCTATTATGATAGAATGCCCCCCACAATAGTAGGCTAGCCAGTCCTACTGCAGAATACAATCGCAGAATACAAAAATAAACCAAATGGCTGGGCCAAGACATCGGATTGGAAACAATGAGAAACATATAGCTTAGTCATATGCCATAGCCTCAATAAATAACTAGTCTACTAAATTAAATAATGAATAAATACTAATAAAAAAATATAGGTTACCTCTGCCTCCGGGTTGTGGGGGGATGGAGCTCTGACTGTTGCCTGTGCAACAGCAGTTCAGAATATTTTGCCTTCTTGGAGACCCTGAATGGAGTCCTGTATGGGGCTCCAGTAGGGGACTCCATTGTTCTGCAGGGATACTTCAACGCACACGTTGGCAATGATGGAGATACCTGGAGAGGCGTGATTGGGAGGAACGGCCTCCCTGATCTAAACCCGAGTGGGTGTTTGTTATTAGATGTTCGAACATAAGGATGATTATAAGTGTACGTGGTACCAGAGCACCCTAGGCTGGTTGTCGATCTGAAGCCGCATGTTCTGGACACTGGTGAAGAGAGGGGCGGGGTTGTCAACTGATCAACATCTGGTAGTGAGTTGAGTCAAGGGGTGGGGGAAGACTCTAGACAGACCTGGTAAGCCCAAGCAGGTGGTGCGGGTGAACTTGGAATGTCTTCTCCGGTGGAGCTTTTCTGGCACCCCTGTAGAGGTTGGGGACCTTGAACCTGAGTGGGCAATGTTCAAAGCCTCCATTGAGGTACCCAGGTCTTGGGTGCCTCAAGGGGCGGTAACCCTCGAACATTGTGGTGGACACCAGTGGTCAGGGAAGCCGTCCGACTGAAGAAGGAGACATTCCAGGATATGTTATCCCGGAGGTCTCCAGAGGCAGTTGAAAGGTAGCGATAAGCCTGAAGAGTTGCAGCCTCGGCCGTGAAAGAGACAAAGCAGCGGGTGTGGGAGAAGTTCGGAGAAGACATGGAGAAGGACTTTCGGTTGGCACCAAGGTGTTTCTGGAAAATGATCCGCCACCTCAGGAAGGGGAGGTGTAGGGAGGTGTTCCAGGCACGTCCAGCTGGGCGGAGGCCTCGGGGAAGACCCAGGACTAGGTGGAAACATTATATCTCCACATTGGCCTGGGAACGCCTCGGAAACCCCCAGTCAGAGCTGGTTAATGTGGCTTGAGAAAGGGAAGTTTGGGGTTTCCTGCTGGAGCTGATGCCCCCGCGACCCGACATCAGATAAGCGGTTGAGAATGGATTGATGGATGGTCATCCATTCTTGCCAAGTCATTCAATCAAATGCATGGCTGCCAACTCTTTTCCAGTGAAAGTAACTATCACTAGCTCATGAAGTCGCTAGAAGTCGCCAGATGACGTCATGCACACATTTGCATATTGATGATGTTATTGCATATTCATATGCATTAGGCTTATTGGTTGTTTCAGTTGAGGAAAGATAAATCGCTACAATAATGTTATAACTTAGCTGAATTCTTAGCTGAAATCCTCAACAACACATTTTAAGATTTAGATGCTTTTAATTGCTCTTAGTGCATCATTTCTTAGAGAAACAAGTTTATACTCCCCTCCCCAACACATACAACACACACACACTTGGAATTTAGAAAACCTCAAATATACCTGGCATTTAGGCCTACTGTCAATGTTTCTTTCCGCAAAATATTTGTATATAGCCAAATTGTAAAATGGGGGTACGGTAAAATATGCGAGAATCCCATGAAAACCAGGAGGGTTGACAGCTATGTTCATAATGGCATCTGTGCTCATTGGCTTTTAGTGTAGTAACAGTACACAAGTCACCCACAGGCTGGCACCCACACAAGCATAAGTAATTAGCCAAAGAAGCTCCTCAAAGCTTGTGTGATATCACCCATATAAGGATAACACGACGCCTATAGCCATCTACCGTAGTATTAAGCAAAAGATACAAGCTACAAGGGACTGAAGTCAATCGCCAGTACGCATACTACTGTATATGTAAAAGTTTAATGTTAAACATTTACAAATTTAAATCTGTAAACCTACCTTTTGAAAAGAGCTGTGTTTATACTACCTACTGTAGTATAAACACAGCTCGAGTCATAAAGTAGGTTGTCCATGACAATCAAATCAACTGCGTCATATTAATAGTGTGACATGCGCAACAATATCTACATTAAATGAATGTAGGCTATTGTTCAGTAACAGTAAACTCCAGTAACAATAAAAGTGATTAGGCTACTTAATTACAGGGTTTCCACGGGTTTTTAAAAAGTCTAAAAAAGTCTAAAATTCCCAAATCCAAATTTTAGGTAAGTATTGTGTTCTAGGTCGGAAATAATTGTAAACAGGTCTCCTACGTCCATATAACGCTACCTCTAACGCGCAATGAAATGCTCCCGCAGTGCATTAAAATGTTTTAGTTTTTTTCCCATGGGTGTTGTAGTTCTTTATTTCGTTAGTCCAAATAGAATTTGTTGTTTTACATCTACAAAGACCAACATGCAGCTTTTGTGTTATTGGCGCGAGTCTCTTTGGCTTGTCTGTAGATCTGTGTGTGTAAAATGGAATTATTTCTTCAGCTATGGGGGTAAGTTTCAAGATTCTTGTCTTGGAATCTTGAGTTTCTAAAGTTATGAATCGGTGGACGCATGTGTTGCGTTACAAAGTTATTTTAATTCATTCTTCATTTTAAAAATAATATAGAGCGTGCACAGCATAGAAGCTAGACATTCAAGTATGGTAAAAAGTCACTTAATAACAACAATGCCTTTGCTTAATCAGTAAAAGTTCAACATTTCTTTGACATTACAAGGCAAAGGAAGCAAGCTCATTGTTGTATTTACTGAACACAACATCCACATATTGAGATGAGAATAAGACATTTGCTATAAATAACGTAAATTTACTTATATTCTATATATTCAATGAGCTACTGCTAGGCTATTTCTGTCATGGAGAATCTCGTTTAAAAAATATTAGCGACAGCGTTACAGCGGTTAAAGTGCACTTTCAACATCATGGCTAGAAGCTTTCTACCAACGAAGTGATCGGGAAATCAGGGGTAGGCGCAGGTAGATAATATGAAATATTAAACTGAACAACCCATAATAATTATTAAACAGTTTGTTTAATCCGCTCCGCACCACATTTCTCTATATACTCTGACTCAAGTTAAACATTTTCTCCTGTATACAGTGAATACAGAAATGCTCTGTAAAATAATCTCTCAAATAAATTTCACTGACCTCTCTTGTTGTCCTTTGGGTCAAAATGACCCAGTGCACTAACTGATTAATGCCAGCAGAGGGTGCCAAAACACAACACAAAATTATGACGTGTAGTGTGTTTGAAACCCAGGGACAACAGGAGGGTTAAGATTACTGTAAGTAGTCATACAGTACATTCCAAAAAAACTATACTGGTAACTTGTAAATTACCAGCGGCAGTGGTGCAGTGGGTAGAGCAGCGTGACAGGTGACGGAGAAGTTGCTGGTTTGAACCTCGCTAACTCCTGACCAAGTGTCGAGGTGTCCTTGAGCAAGACACCCAACTCTAACAGCTCCCGGTGGTCAGGTGTCTCCCTGCATGGCTGACACACGTGATTGGTGTGTGAATGGTGAATGTGAGGCAATAATGTACAGCGCTTTGAGTGAATTATTTTAATTCATAATGGAAAATTAATAGGCATATCTACAGTTCATTAAACATATGTTTAGAACTGTATCAGACTGCATCGTATCGTATTGCATCACATTGTTCCATATTAAAATGTATTGTCCCTGAATCGTATTGTAGTCTATGTATCTAGAAACATATCATCTTGTAAGGGAGAGATGCACACTCCTACTAGACACCAATCCTATAACGCGAATGAGGAAATCTGGGAATTGTTTCAGACAATGTTTCCCCACTGGAGACATCTGGAGGAGGGCCCGCAAGAAGAAATCAGCTGAGCTCAAGAACATTGAGGAAATTCTGGCTAAATGAGAAGAGCTCAGATTAAGGTAGTGCACACTAATACTCATGCAGCCACAAACTCATGCCATTGTACAAAAAAACATACAAACATCTGTTTGTCTTTCAACAATGCATCTAACCTGTGTTCAGTACTATGTTATATATGAACAAATGTATTTACTTTGCAAGTAATTTTGTGGCTGCATTTCCTTTGCACGATTTTTGATGTTGGGGTCTAGGTCTTACATTTAATTCATAATAGTCTTAAAATGGTCTTAAAAAGTCTTACATTTGACTAGGTGAAACCTGCAGAAACCCTGTTAACTAAAAGGTTGTCTTGATTTATGTAACTTCAGTCAGCATCATTTGTTCAGACTGACACTCAGCTGTCATACCAAAACATTATCCCAAAATGTATTCCATTCAAGTCCAGGGAAGCATAAGTTACAGCAGTTTTTTTGTCTGGATCATCATATCATGCAAATATCATGCATAAACATTTCACTTTATGTCGGTGATAATATAAAAGATAGCTTTCGTATTTAGCCGAATAATCAATTATTGTGTTATGCTGGCCAAAATGCTTGCAGTAGCCTAGCAAAATCTAATCTGCCTCATAATCCTACTAGTGGGCAAGGACAGGTGCGATATATTATCTGCTATACTGTAACCTTACCTTCAATCATGAAATACTGAAATTCGTGCTTGTGGATACATATGGCTGGTTATCAAAACATCACACTCCTGTCCCTACTGTATATGATTCCAGGGCTGTGTAACCACTGCTGCCGTGCAGGTGTTGAGGTGAACAACCATGACCCCTCATTCCACCTCCCATACCCATTAGTCTGAACTGTGAGGCAGAATTAATGTGCAATATTAACGCCTTAAAAATTGCAATATTGTCTCCGACAGCTCAACAGTTGCAAAGCCGTACCCTACGTTAGCACACTACATGGAAGAAGGGGCAGGGTGAGCAATGACTCATTTGGATGTAATGCAGAAGTCACTGAAAGCGACTGATTTCTGAGGGCAGGTTTACAATGGGCCTAATATAGTGCTATTCCACATAATCTATGTGGTATTTTCAGCTAACCATGTCAACTACATTGCATTGTGACCTCAAGGAACTGTGTCAATATGTGAAAAAGGGGCATGTCCAATTTTAGGAGGAGGTAGCGGTTAGGCAGCCTGCTCAAAGACAGCAAGTGTAGCATAGTGCAGTGTTTCCAAATCCAGGTCCTGGAGCCCCCTGTCCTTCATGTTTTAGATGTCTCCCTGCTCCAACACACATAATTAAAAGTATTGGGTTGCTATCAGGCTTCTGCAGATTGATAACAACCAGTGATGGAGTCCAGTGAGTCAATTCCCCAAGACTCCCATGTTACATGTATCCCATAAATGATAGGGGGGAGTTACAGACGGAGTCAGGTACTGCAAAGATGGCAACACCAAAACCAGCACAGGTGGAGCTCAGGGAGGCAGGATCTGACTCTAGGCTTGAACCAGCCATGTCTTGTGGTGATGGGTGGTATAGCACCCAGAAGAACCAGCTGCACCTGGCCTACACTTTCTTAGTGTGTTTTAGGCACAATTTGTGTTGCTTATTGAGACAGCAGGTTTTTATGCTTGGGCTAGAGGGGTATACAGTATACTGTCTGCAGGGGCACAGGCATTAGCCACTTGACTATCTCTGGGTGCACATTATTGTTTTATTATTGTCTCTGTGCTTTTCTCAGCAGGCACACTGTTTGCCTGTTCTCCCCCCGACAATAGCGTGCCTCAGACTCATTCACTTATGTTAACCGTCTCCTGGCAGCCTTTCAGCACAATCACACACTGACCACTGACCACCACTGACAACATGCACAAACCACGACAGGGTTCACATTCACATGTGCTAGCTAAATGCTACCTATATTCTAAACACAGAACTTAAACATGGCTTTACACAATTCCAAAATAGCTCACTCCATCTTTTGACTTCTGTGATGGAAACAGAAGTGTGGAATTACTGTCTCCTCCTATGCGTATTGCAAGGTTTCAGTAGCTGCATGTGACACACTTCAGATATGTCAACAAACAAACTATAAACCTCCAGTAGCACAATTCTGTGCTAGCAAGCCAGTGGTGAGAGCGGCTGTCACGTTGCTCCCAGGGCTGTGTGTCTCACTCAGGAGCAAGCCCTCATAGAGACGCTCCAGGTGTCATTCATGCTGTACAGAGGACTGGCACATGCCACTCCTGGTGAGTCCCCAAAGATGTGTCTGCCGGAGTGACAGATGGCCATGCTAGCTGATTGAAAGCTGTCTTCTGAATGGTGCACTGTGTTTTCACATGTGCAGGAACTTTCATAAGCTGACTGACTTTGAGAACAAGGTTAGGCAGAATAGATCATAACCAACCAAGAAAAGAACAACAAACACAAACAGCAAACTGCTGGACCATACCCACATTATGACAATTACATACTATCAGTAAATACAGTCAGGTTTATTGATAAAATGTATGCCTCTTTTTACCAACATCCTGTTTATCTTTTTAAAGAAAAAAGTCGTCAGTAAGTCAGTAAGTAAATCTTGCACATCAGTAAGTGAGACTGGAGTACTAATAACAGATAACAGTAACAGATAGGTCAGGAAGCACATCAAACAAACAAACAGGGCTGTTTTCATATCTTAACTGAATGTAATAGGCACACATCACTATCCAAATTACTTTGTTGTTAATGTTTTCCTGTGTGTATACAGATCCATACAGAGAAAGATGGGATGTGACATGCACTGTCTAGCCAGTGACTTAGTGCCCTTGAGCAAGATACCGTCACCTTGCAGTACAGTACGATTCCATTTCAGTAAGGCAAGTCCATTCCTGATACAAAGGTAAATGAAATTATTGTATATTTCTGGAGAAAGGTTTAGTCTGTCCACCAGCCCTTCACCGGGAGAACAGAACTTGATTTCTTTCTTAAATAATTCTCTCTTGGGAATGGCACCGATGTCTAGCAGGGGCTTGTCAAGCGTGTAGAGAAAATGTTGAACTTCTGAAACCTACACCTGCCAGCTTCAAAATAACCTGGGTGTTTTTTAACCCTCGTGATGTCCTTACAATATGGTCTTGAACCACCAGATGATTGTATGGTTCTTTTTATTGTCATTGCTGTGTGTATTTTGTTTGATTTCCAGTATGGTTCAGAACCAGAGGTTGACCATATAACCCTTTGATCTAATACCCTTTGTGTCTCAATACTGTAACCCCCACTGTCACGTGTCTTTCATTATCAGTATCCTGCTGTATCTTGATCGATTACCATTTGAAACCATGATTACCATTTTATTGTCATTGTAACTTGCCACCTCATGACACACTTCAGAAGGTTCTCATTAGCCACCCCTACTGTCTTTATAATATAAAGACTGCTCAGATCCCTGATACCTCAGAAGCAATACATAGCATGCTGTATGTTGCATTCTCCTTGGCCAAGCTTCATTAAATATATTTAAGGAGGCAACTGGACTCAGAGCTGAATTCCTTTCTCTAACATATTTATTTCTTAATTAAATATTTCTTTATGTATTTGTTTGTTTTTTCGTGCCATATAACCCTCCTGTTGTCCTCTGGTTTCAAACTCGCACCTTGTTGTGCCAGCAGTGCACATCATATGTCTGTGTAAGCTCTACAAAGAGCTAGTGATTTGTATCAGATTGACCCTGAGGAAATCGTCAGGGTTAAGCCCCCTGTTGAAGAACAATGGCAGTATCAACATATTGTAGAGCTTAATTGGAGTTGGTGCCTTACCAGATTTCATTTAAATCTGTGGATTTTAATCCTCTTGAGTCACAGAAACCCCCTCCCCCCTCCCACACACATACACACACACACCTTACCGGATTCTGTCTGGCACTCTGTGGGTCTGGTTGCCATCTGACTGGCAGTTGCCGGCGTACTGGGCACGACTGGATGCCCCTTGGTCCCGGCGCAGAGCCATGGCCCCATGGGTCAGAACATACACACCCTTGGCGATTCGCCTACAGGAGGGAACAGGGGGTGTTAGGGGGGAGACAGGTGGTTCCTTTTTAATGGTCTGTTCTTACACCCTGCAGTGCTGTGAAATGGGAGGTACCAGAGTGAATCTCCAGAGGAGCAAGGACCAATGCCAAACCAGGGGAGATGAAAATTAAATACAGAGTAGTATGTCAAAGTGGAACACAGCAAGAAAGCAAAATTTCACTTTAATCATCTAGTGTTTTTTTACCCTCAGTAGAATATATATAAATGAATGTAATTCAGCAGATCAAAGATAGAAAATGCTAATATATTCATACTGTCTGTTAAACCAACTGTTTGATAATTAAGTGAGAAATGCAGATATAATTTGAGGTGTATGGAATCAAGAGCAGAAGTTGTGCAGTGCCCATCCACCCAGGTTTTATACTCTGTATAAAGATTTTTCAACTGCCACACAGTAATAACTAATGTAGTCATCCATCCAGCCATCCATCTTCAACCGCTTATCCGAGGTCGGGTCGCGGGGGCAGCAGCTCCAGCAAGGAACCCCAAACTTCCCTTT
>JAODUG010095104.1:0-11692 GCA_027564795.1 Aphredoderus sayanus | reverse complement strand
GCAATTTGACCCGGAGGACATCACAAGGGTTCTAAACACCTGACAATGCCGTCCCATGAATATTTTTCATTCCATGTCATGTCATCCTTGTCCATAGGTGTGGCTCTATGCAAGAGTGGTTTCATGGCAAAGTTATGACATAGAAGGCCCCTGATATGTTAGCGTGTCAACACGAAGCAGGCAGATGCTGAGTCATTGGTTGTTGAGTCAGCCTTTTGTTTTTATTAGCCAATGTATTTTTTTCTTCTTCTTCTTCCTCCTCACCTCTCCTTGTCTGTATTTTTCTCCCTTCATTTGGTCCAGGTTGGCTTCTTTCCCAGTGAGTGTGTGGAGCTGATAAATGATAAAGTGCCGCAATCCGTGACCAACTCAGTGCCAAAACCAGGTACTCTTCCTCCCCTCATGCCTGTAATAGGATGTGCGAGCGTGTGTGTACAATATCAGTGATGGGAACGGTTTCTTTTGTGACTGAAATGGATGCAGATAAGGTTTCCCTGAAGAGCTTGTGATGATAGCAATGCGATGAGGTTCAGGGTGTGCGTGCATGCTTTTCATAATGACCCAGTGACCACTAACATGTTTTGAGTCTGACTTGTCAGGGTGTTTTTGTCATCTGCACTGAAGAGAATATTAGGTCACAGAATTCCAGAATGTTCTGCCCAACTCATCATGAGTTTGAATGGTGTCAACATCCTGTGTATATGTATTTAATTAGTATTTTGTTTAACAAACCTGAACCATTATTGAACAGACGCTTATGATTTCAGTATAGTGTCGACTATGAGTTGAATTTCTGTGTATACAAGCCGTGACGGGAAACTGTTATTCCAAAGACATTATCTACTTAAATGGACTGCTAATCATGCTGTAATCACCCAGTACATCATAATCCAAGTGAAATAAGCAGCTCTATTGGTAGTCCAAGCAAACAGATTAGCTTTTTAGCACACTGAGGGAAAAGGCAACCAGCCCCTCTTACAATCACCAGCACAGTTTCCAAACATCAACAACAGCTGCAGTACAAAATGGAGGTCGAGCTGAACTTTACTCTTAATCTTACCACCTCTAGTGGTTAACACCACGTGCAGCCAATAAAAAAAGGAGCAGCCCTTGTGAAACTTGGAATGACCAAGGCTATGAGATCAGCCGTTGTGAATCCACGTCAGATCTTCCTACTCCAGAAACTGATTCAGCCACATGACTCACATTGTCGACAGTCCACGTGGCTCTTTTGGTGGGGGAATGGGGCCAGATTCTAACCATGGAAAAGCCTCTGGTAATCGAGCAAATGCAGAAATTATGACAAGGTGGGGGGTGAGGGCAAGATATATAGGAGTCATTTTAGGTGAAGAGTTTTAGATGTTTTGTCAAGTCCCGAGTTTCAGATGCAGCTAGGGGCCGTAACAACCACCGTGCATGCAACACACACTCCATTGTTCCAAGACTTCCTCTAAACCACCCGACCGCACTGTAACGCATTGACGCTAGTTTATGCTTGCTTGTGTTTGACTCAGCCATGCATATGCTTATTTGTGTACTATGTCATTGTTGGTTTGTTATTTATTGGATACATTAACCCGGCACGAAACCACAGCTCTGTAACCCTGCGCTGCGACCTTAAAGGTATAGTAAGCGATTGTACGCTAATATGCTTTTTTGTCCAATTCACCAAATATCTCTTCGCAGTCCGCTAGTTTACCATTCTCTGTGCCTGCTTAAAAATAATCTGGTGTTTCTAAGCAGCCCAGGCTCCATAAATGGGAACACAAACAAAGTGGTGCGCACCGCACACAACAACCCTCCAGAATGACTCACTACACCTTTCTAAAATGAGTTCCGGCTGGAGCACAAATGGCCAGCGGCGCTGCGGCGGCGTCTTCAATGCTGTGGCTGTTGACTCACCGTACGGCGGTGTAGTGGTCCAATTTGTCTTCTTCTGACGCATTTGAATGTGATTCCCTTCCCTTCCTCCCCCCTCTCTTAGCTTCCCCCTGCTCTGGCCCACCGCCTGCTTCATGGAGTCTGTTCCCACCCTGTGCGTGCCGGTATACACACAACTCACTGTCCCGAACAGCCCCTTTGCATGCTCACACACACACACACACACACACACACATATACACGCTAACAGTGCAGTCGCATGCTATTTACACTGTAGCGCTCTGGTTACTAAAGTATGTCATTTACTTATTTACAGATGCTACCGATGCTAGGAATGACCTGCTGCATATTTTAACCATAGGCTGTTAAAAAGTTTTTACGGTTTTCTAGTTCAGTGGTTCTCAAACGTTTTGACCCGTAACAATGAAAAAGGTGGAGGGGCATGACCTAATCATAACTAGTATATTAAACATGTTTGTGGTATTTGGCCAAACAAAACAGGACTTTGAACTATGTTTGAATTCAGTTGGTAGATTCAGAGTATTGCTTTGATTCCAGAGTGCCCTAAAACTGCTTGTGACCCCTGAGGTGGTCACAAGCAGTTTTAGAACCACTGCTCTATAGCACATAAGACATCAAGATGATTTGCTAGAAATGGCTAGAAATGTTCAGAACCACAACATTGCTCTACAGCGCTACCGTGCCGCTATGTCACTTTCTTTAACTCATACGTGATTCTCTCCCTCTGCCGCTGTTCCCATGCATCCGCATTCCATCCCATCCCGTCCCGCCACCGGACTGCATGCAGACTTGGAGATGGAGAGTGTAAAGCAGGACAGTGCATGGGTGGCCGACCCATTAAACCACTACAGCATAAGTTCAGGTAGACGATGTTTAAAAGAAGTAACGTGTGTCGCACCCCAGCACCTAACACGCCCCCCCCCCCTCCCCCCCTCCAACCCCACCCCCTTCTTAAGCACTCTGTTTGCACTGTGTGCACCAGAACTAACCAAGTCACTATCCCTATACGCTTGTGTGAGAGGCAGTATGGGGAATCTGAATGGTTTCGTATTGTGATGTCAACCACAACAGCAGAGAGCCTGTCCTTATTTGTGTGCGTTTGTTTTGGCTTAGATGTGACCTTTCTAACTTCACCCTCACTTCCTAATGTGTGCAAAACAACCTGGTTAAAATTCACTTACTGTATGTCCTTCAACACACTTGTCTTTGGGTACATTTTCTTATTCCAATCAATGTGTGTTTTCTTGTTTTGTATTCTACATTGTTTTGCAAGCATTCCAGGTAAGTTGGCAATCAGAATCCTTTATGTAAACACAGCTTTCCTCATTTTTTAAAATTAGTTTCCCGGTTCAGTCTTCAGCATGCTATTATTTTTTCCGCGTGTTGTTGTTTTGCTCCTTAAGGTGTATGCAGCCGACTTGAGGAGCCAACAAGGTCACGCCTGTGTTTGGAGAAAACTGTCTGGACTTTTGCCAGCTGTATATGTGTGTGTCTGTTTGGTTGGAGTTGAAAGGCCACGGTCATGGGGTGCCTTGGAGCTAGGTCTAGACCAGCCTGATTTATTTAATCCTTTTACAATGAGGAGGCCTGTAAACCCAGCCATTGAGCGCTAAGCTTTGTGCTGCAACAGTAAGAATTTGTCTCTCTCTCCATGGTGACCAAGAGAACACATTCTTTCCGGGAGCCCCTGAACATTGAAAAAATATGCCAGTGTGGCCCAGATAGACAGCAGGCACAAGTTACTATTGCAAATGGCCACTGGAAATTGTTGACACGCAACGTACTGCAGAACCCAGCTGTGTTTTAATACAATAATGTTGTGAAAATAAGATGTTTGGGTAAAGGGATCTAGGAAGTCTACTGCATCAAAAAACACTCTCAAATTAGCACAACTTCATCACAGGATATACTTTTAACGGTAAGCCTTCATTCCTTATTCCCCTGACAGCCCCACTACAGTAGACATACCAGTTGCTGGCCCAGATGTGGCCATCCAACACTTTCCATCCTCTCAAGGCCAAGCTCCAATCACGAGCCCCTGTCTGGGGACCCGTGATTGGGGCAGCTGCAGGACTGTGAGCCAGGACAGCTGGCTATTCCAAGGGGAGGAAAAGGAAGAAGACGGTATGCGAGACGGAGTGAGATTTATCTCGCTGTTCACAAGGTTCTCAAGCTGTTGCTTGTGTATTGCCTGGGCTGTATGACTATGCTGGCCATTGGGGGCCATGCGTATTGGATACCTCACTTTTTGTTTATGTTGATGCAGACATGCTTTATCTAGGCAGACTTTTTATCTACTGTTATCAGCTTGGCTATCTTGAGAAGCTGTGCTGTGTGTAAAATTCACTATTGTAGAACACAAAAGAGGATTGCCCTTTCGCCTGTTTTAGTAATGGATATCTGTAATGGCATTGCAACACAATGGTGTGACATCACTGTTGTGGTCCCCAGCATCGGTATCTGGTTACTGTGACTTAATGATTCAAGTCGCCAGCTGTGTTATTGTTATCTTAAGTGATCACAGGCAATGGGCAGATGGAAATTCAATTTTGCAGTCAACTCTACTTCAACATTTGTTACACACGAGAAATAATCCATCCACATATTTCCAAAACTGCAGTTATTTTGCAGCACTAGCTTTCAGAATTAAGTTATATTATTATTATGAGTCATGTAGGAGGTCCACGATTGGTGTTTTGTAATTGGTTTGATAATGGTCTTTAGCAGATGGCTTGCTGCTGTACATATTATCTCTGTTACATATTATCTCAGCTGCTCATCTAACAATATATAGAAGTGAAAGCATTTTGGAAGTTGGCCCAATTCCTCCCCATTGAAACTTTCCCTGAGCCATGTAGTTTTGCTAATGTTATCTCTGTGATCCTGTATTCAGATGTATTGTTGGTAATTAAACACATTCTAAGTCATTATAGTAACATGAACTGGTTCCAGGAACTTTTAATTACAAATTATTCGATTAATTCATTTGACCTTTAATTGCCTTCTTTATTACCGTTTGTCTTGGTGGTTAGTGTGCTGGCACATATGAAACACTCATTGAGATACAGGTAAAACAGTGCTCATTGGTTTGATACACACTCATGAAACATTTAACACTTGCATACTGTGCATGCTTTCACCAGCATGAAACTTTAACAGTGTGTGAAAATGGATTTTAAAGCTGCTGTGAGAAGCCTTTCACACATGTACAGTATGTGTGTGTGCGTGAGAACATTATCTGAAAGGCATTTCAGTAACTGGAAGATAACACTTTTTGCCTTGCTTACCTGCAACAGATAGACACTGCAATCCCATGATACCGGTAACTAACAAATTAGTTTACCCTTATTTTGACTAAATGGTTTTATCTATAGGGTGATTGTGATCGCCTCCAGTGAAAACGGGCCAACCACAATAATCATATGGTCTTAAGAACAAACTAATACCAACATGGCAACATTTACGAAATATACTAGCTTATATTTAGTTTATTGAATACTACTGAATTTGGACTCCGGGGATTAAAAGAGGCAGGGAGCTGTTTTTTTTAGAATGGCTCTGAATACTGTGAAATGAACGCATTTTTTCCCTGGAGAACAACCAGAGCATGCAGCTGACTGGTTTATGGTTTGAGATGTCCTGCAGTAAATGTTCGCTGAAATAGCCCTTTTTGAAGCGCATTGAAGACACTATCTGGGAGGTTAGCGTAGTCTTTATGAAGTGCAAGCAACAAAAATGACATATTGCTACTGCATACTGTTAATAAATATTCGCCTACTAATGCTGGCGGTTTTGCAAACGGTCTTTTCGACAGAGGAGCGAATTTCGGCATGCCACCGGCTGAAACTCGATACAGGGAAACACTGGCTATTCGCTAACATGAAGAAGAGTATGCTCGTGATCTAGATGCATTTCAACCCATGCCTCGGCTCGGGGACACAAGTTCTTGTCAGGTGTAGTTGGTCGCACCTTTTTACGAACTGGGAAAGGAAAACGTGGCGGGCTTAGCTTGCTTTGGACATAAAATCCTGTCATTTTGACCAAAGCATGTTCCACATTGTTGAACTAAGGTAAGAAGAAATGTATGCTACATATTGTTTCGCTTAATATAATGGCCAGTAGCCCACATAGTGTACTGTATCACAAAAACTGGCGTTGATTGCAAATTATGTTTTAAATAGTTTTACTATTTTTTATATGCATGAATAATGTATTAAAGTATAAATTTGACGCAGCAAGAACATCAGATGATGCTAGTTTTTATATTTCTTAAGCCTATGTGTTATGAAGGCAGGTAATCTTTCAGTGGAAGGATTGCGTAGCCGTAGCCTACTGTCAGTACTATTGTTTACATTCCATTCTTGACTCAAGTTTCTTTAGTGTCACATTTGGACAGTCTGTTAAGCTACTGGCTGTAAGATAATATTAAGCCTGTTATTCTTTTACAGGTCTCAGCCTATATATTCCCAAGATACGATCTGAAAACACTTTAGAGACTCAAAGTATGAGAAGTGTGCACAAGGCATTATATCGTCTTGGTAGTGTTGAAGAAGTAGCCTAAGATTATTATTTGTTTTAGTTTAAGCCATTACATCATTTACTCACGTAAGAACAATTCTCAAGTCAGAAATAAAGCATTTAAAGTCACTGGTCAAGGTGGCAGGTAGATGAAAAAATGCACATGCCAAACACATATTTTACTGGCCAAAAATGTTTATCACACCACATAATTTTGAGGAATGTTGTTTTCAGACTGAACATGCCCCAGGACTGTTACTGATAGTTGGGTGGAGGGTTTTTGAATGCTTGACCAGATCTAGACTTAGCCTATTACAACTAGGGACTCCTCACATAAGATGATTATTGTTATTTGGTCATTGGGTAAAATAAGACAGGAATAAGAATGTTATTAATATAAACTCAGTGGTTGAAGTTAACAGAAAAGTTAACAGAAATGGCAGCATTGACTGGATACCATTGAATTGTTTGGTATAGCAGACATAAAGTCAAAGCCAACAGTTCTAGTCAAATGGTTGTACAGTATAAGAACCTACTATACGTTCCATACTATCTGACAAATGGAGAGGGTGGTGAAGTAAATGTCCTGCATCTTCACAAATGTGGATGTATCAGTGGTAGAATCAATGTAGGTTGGCTCAAGTAATAGCCCAATAACATTAAGTTGCAGCCTGGATCTTCAATACTCATGGAAATTGGCCTTTGGATTGAATACGTCTGATATCTCATCTTAAAAATAGATGATTTCAATTAATTTTGCATTGCAATTGTGCATTAGGCTCCCTGCCTACATTATGTGAATAAGGCATTGGTCATTTCTAAGAGACATAATGTCTTGATCAAATCATCAAAGTGAATGTGCTCTTTGCTACTAGCACTGTAATACGTACTGTAGACCTATTGTCCATTGTCCTTTTTTAAATTTGAATTTTATTTTTTATCTTAGCCTCCATATAGTATAAATGTTGTTCCCTCCTGGAGATTATCAGCTCTGCTGGTGCTGTTGACTCATTTCCCTGGCTTTGACCTCAAAGTGCCCTGCCTGCTCTGAAAGCCTAATCACCATCAGACAAGCTACTCCATCTCACGATGACTCAGCCAGTTCTATCACATACCTTTATGTAACAGTCTGAAAATGTTTTGCATAGAGCAAAAACAATAATGAGTATCGGTAATTTTACTGTACATTTAAAGTGCCTTTATATGACTTTCTGCAACTATAGATGTCATAATAGAGTGGCAGCAGCATCTCAAACCAAAACGAATGCCTCATGGGCCTCACGCATGTGCACAAACATGCATGTGCGGCAGGACCGGCTATGAAGACAAAGAACAGAGAAGCTCAGAACTCTAACAGCGGAAGTGTGTGGTGGCATTCTCTGCTCTCTGCTCTGCATAGAAAATAGTTGTTTGCTGGCGTATTAATGTTTTTCAATATAATCTTGAGTATCTTTTTTTTTTATATGATACAACTCACACCCTGCTGGATTCATATAAGGTTTGTCAGTGCTATTCAAGAGGATGTTCCGGCATCGGGAACCGGGCCGAGGGAACATGACTTTGATAGAGCAGATGAAATTGCAATGGATTCTGGGATAGCTGAGACTGAACTCGCACTCTCTCCGGTTGATCTGGGTGTCAGGCGGAAGCTAGGCTAACGCATACCTGCACAGTCAGCCGCGGATGTTTTTGATGCCGTGACACAACCAAACTGCATCAGCGTTTTGTCTGTGGTCAGTGCCACATAAAGGACCTCCTCCCAGAGGGAAGAATTTAAACTAAATGTTTTCCCCCTGGGAAGGAACCACTGCCCTTATTTGTGGATGCTGCCGTGAAGGGTGGCTCTGCTGGAAATTATTATACAATGTTTTATTTTATAGCTTTTCAGTGAATAGAATACAGTAGCCATATGGTTCTGGTGAGGGTGTTTTGCGAGGTCAGTCAATACAATGCAAAGAACTTCTCATGCAGTCATTTTCTTTTACTCGTCTCTGAGCCAGAGGGCCTACATTTATTTAGAAGGGTCATTTTTGTGTTCAGGTTGGTAAATGATTTTCATAAAAACCCATGCAAGTTCAGGCATAGCCTGAGAAACTTTAGAGTTTCACCACAGTATAATTTGCTTAAATGTTAACATTTTTAAAAGGCTTCCTCCAGGCTTTCCATTCATCCATTCACAGCTTGCCTTTGCTCATTTTGTTATGAGACATGGTATTGCAAGCAGTGGCCTATTTTCATGTATATTGTGAAAACATGTGCAACACGAGCATTTGGCAGTGCTTGGCACAACAAACTGAAGTCACACTATCCCTCTAAAGACAATCCCACATCAGCTGTTCTTATTTAATTGGAACTTAAATGTGTCTTAAAACTCTGGGGATGGGGGGCAGGTATGTGAAACTCATATGGGAATGATGACAACTGTGACTGTATTTCTAATCAGTAAAGAAAAAATAACATGACTTGGAATTTAGAAGAGAAAACTGTTGGGACTATTTTTTTGCTTTACCAGGAGCCTGTCAGTAGGGAGGTGTTGCTGCAGCTGTTTGTGTGACCTGGAAACTAACTAAATACCTATTGAAATCGGCGGAAACATTGAATTTAGACTATGGGTTATTTAGGTAAAGGTTTGAAGCTTTCTGACCCAAAAGAGAATGGTTGCATTCTGCAAAGATAGTTTTGTTGTTTCACTTTGTGGAGGATTACGCTGGCACAGTTGTGAAGGGTGAAGGGCAATGGGCAACATGATGGATGTTATTTAAGGGTTGAATAAAGATTAAACAGCGACAGCGAATATGAGATTGTCATTACTGGAGAAGTGGAAATGGCTGAAGGAGGGTCAGGTATCTGCAAGGCAGATACTTCTATCTCTGGATTGAAGGAACAGACATTCACAAAGTCCCTTGATGATTTTAAAAAATATATGTGGGAATAGATTGTTGATATAGATTATAGTTTTACAGCAACCCTAAATAATTATCCCATAAATGGTCCCATTCCATAACATACTTTCTATGATAACACATGATTTAAAGGGGGGGGGGGCTTGTTTGTCCCCAACCCCCATGCTTGACAATGGATGGATTTAGGAAGTATCAAGTAAATGGAGCCAGTGGAGGAATATCTGTGTGCCTACGATCTCAGCAGCAGTTGACATTTTACTATTCGCTGTACAGGATGCTGCCAGCATTCCTCTTAAAAAGCAGAAATTCTCTTCCCCATAATAGCTTTTCCACATCGCTTCAAAATGTAGAAAACAACTGTCATGTACTTTAAGAGGCTTAAGGCACTTTTCCTAGACACGTTATCTGATTATGCCGGGTTTGGGTCTTGAGAAGGGCTCGCCCTGTGTTGCATGAAGAGGGGGCTAAGGGGGGGACAGGACCTGGGTAAAGAGGATGCCTTTGTATTTGCCCCGGAGGTGGTATTCAGGGACCCCAGCTTACGCTTCAGGGAAACTATACATGCATAATGGAAGGGCTTTCCGTGAGAATGCGGGTACAATCCACAATGGGATGAACTCGGGCAGCTCGTGTGGGATTTCAGGAGGTCTGTGGTTCACGCAGGCCTTGGTTGAAAAGCAAGCTCCAGTGGAGAGGGTGTTTGGAAGAGGGTGCGTCTGAGAGAACGCTGGGGGGGGAATAAAACCGCCAGACCCCATTGTGTGTATGTGTGTCCTCCTCAGTGTCTAAGAAGCACGGGAAACTGATCACGTTCTTGCGCACCTTCATGAAGTCCCGGCCCACCAAGCAGAAGCTGAAGCAGAGGGGCATCCTCCGAGAGAGGGTGTTTGGCTGCGACCTGGGAGAGCATCTGCTCAACTCAGGCCATGATGGTGAGCCACACACACATTTCTCCACCAGACTGTAGAGAACTGTATATTAAGACCCCTTGTCTGGGTTTGTCTCATTCTCCGAGAGTTAACTTAAATGGCAGGTCATCTAGTGTCATGAAAGTGAAGCTACCCACAGATCCTGGTCTTATGGTAGATCCCCTGGTCTCCTTGTTAGTAGCGTCCACTTCAGGGTGTAAAGCTCATGCACTAGCTTCTGCCGTTTCTCTAGCAGTCTGCAGAGAGTGAAGTAGAATAGCCCTCCTAATATAGTCTGACTGAACTATCCATCACCCTGGTGTTCACCTGATATTTCAGTCCAAACTGTGTCCTCTGAACATTCTGCATTTGACTTAAACTTTGTCTGCTCTAACCCTTTCCTTACACCCCTTACAAGAAAGATAAGGCGTTGTGCTGCACTTTTTACAAGGTAGAAAGTTTAAAGTCTCCATCTGCGGTGGGAATTCTTTTAACATAGCGAGCCGTGCATTTATACTAATGCATAAATAGCTGCGACTTAATGCTTCAAAATGCATTTTGAATTTGATTACTGCAAATATGGCTGAGGAAGCCCAATATGTTTTTCCCCGGTTTGCTGCAGCTCCTTGATTTCACTTTTATGAATAGGGGACTAAGCTTTTCATAAGGTTAATCATATAGGGCTGAATTAAAAGGTTCTGTCACTTTAAAGAAACATTAATTTGTACTGCAAAAGGCATACATTTGTATTTGTACACAAGCATAGTATAGTGTATCCTGCCTTGTCATTATAACCTGACATGCCAAATGGACTTGTTGTTGACAAGTCCATCTGGGAAGCTGTCTATAGTTTTTTTAGGGCGGTTTCTTTCATAAACATCTTGTCAGTTGATTGGATGAACCAATTGTCTGTCACCATAACTTCAACCACTCAGACCAATAAACCATATATGACGTCGTATGAAATTAAATCTTTACGTAACAAATTGGGAGTAGAGCGAAAACATATTTTCCGTCTTAAAAGGCCTTCAATGCTGCTGTTCTATTTTCCATGAAGATAAAGTCTTCAGTTGAGATAAAACTGACGATATAGCATTATCTATGTTTAGCTTTTTAGGATTCGCCATTGTTGTTTTGAAGTTTACAAGTGGCTTTCTCTGTCGTCACACCTAAACCACGCCCGTAGCAATAACGACGACACTGAAAGTTCAGATGCTACTCGGACTACAGTCGCGTTGATCCCTAGCCTTTCCAGACTGATTCTCACGGCGAAATTAAATTGAAGCTCGTGAGATCAGGCTATTGCCATCATGTACATACACTGAATCCTTTCTGATCACAATGTGTCATAATGTCTACATTGTGTCAACACCCTTTAACCCTTGTAATGTACTCAGAAATCTCATATTTGGCCACACGGCGGCGCCATCTGATTGTGTATGATTTGTGTGTTTTTCAATT
>JAODUG010095093.1:0-11693 GCA_027564795.1 Aphredoderus sayanus | reverse complement strand
GTTTGAAACCCGAGGACAACAGGAGGGTTAAAAGACACAAAAAACAATCAAATACATAAGGAAATAATTAATAAATAATTAAATACACACACCAATGACAATAAAGAAATTGACATAATCATGCACAATCAGATGGCACCATTTTTTATATCTCTTTTTATTTCCAAATGCTTTATGTTTTACTAATCTTATATGTTTCGATGCATGAGGTCATTACAGCAAAACCATGGGTACACTGAAGTCCTGTACCTACCTAGACATTACCCAGAGGGGCTATATGTGAGAATGCAAATGTGCAAAGTTGGCTCAGACTTTACCATGGCAGCTCACTACTGAGAAGGTCATTGTCTGGAGGATTCATAGTCCAGACCTGATTCTCTGGACATTGTCCAGTATTTATATGAGAAAACGATTTTAGCTTGCTGTCTGTCTGTCCGTCTGCCCACTTGTTTGTTTTACTGAAAACCTCACCTGCAGGACAGTAGTGTCAACACCTCTGTCATTCTGCAAACAACTTGTGTCTGTGTGACACCCACTCATTGTATGCACACAAACACACAGGCACGTAATCATATACAGTATCTTTATTTATGTACACACACGAGCACACACACACACACACACACACACACACACACACACAGTCAAGACTCTCTCCTTTAACTGTGGTGATGAGTGATTTTGCCCCCGAGCCAACAGTTACACACTAGTATCTGTCACAACACCCCCACGCGCCCTCTTCCATCCATCATCTCACTCCCCCGCTCCCTTCCTCCATCTCCTCCCTCTCCATCCCTCCATCCCTCCACCTGCTTCCTGCCTTGTGTTTCCCCTTTGACCCGACCCGTCAGGCGTTTCCGAACATTCAGATGTGTTGCTTTCTTTACTGTATGCTTCTAGCGGTAGCTTCTAGCGTTAGCGGTGACTGGATTCATATCCACAGGCCTTGATGTCCATGTCATGTGTGACAGTGACTGCTGCTGAGTCATTAGGGTCCCAGTGGTGGCTGTGACTTGTTAATGGAATGGACCGACACTTGTTATAGCAGGGGCCAGGGCTGGCAGGCTCAGCGCTCAAGAGCATATCTTTTAAAAGGTAAACTAAGCCATGTTTTAAACCACGTGTACACTCACAGGAAGTGGCGGTTCAAATGGTGTGTACAGAACGAGCTATATTTAGCTATAGTGAGCAGGTTGCAGGTGAAGGTTGGCATATTTACCAATAAGGTTAACATTGGCACAGCTGCATCTAAATCACTGGGTTAGTGTATCGTCTAAGAACAGCAGGTTCTGTGTCTACCATGAAAGAAAGAAACAATGGCATTTGGTTTATTCACTCGTCAGCATACAAAGCATACTGACCTTTTAGGAAGTTTGTCTTTCTCCACTATTTCCAATTTAATAGATGACTAAGCATTTCGTTTCATTTCAATTGCTGGTGAGATTAAACAAAAAGATCTCATCAATATATCAGTGGATATCAGTATAGTTCAATTTCATGGATATTTCAGTAAACAGATTAAATTGTTGAATAAAATGCTTTAAATACAATTGCCTAGGCCTAGTAAATTGTTTACTTTATTATTTTCACGGTCTTATAAATGTCAAATATACTTAATGAAAAGAAAAGAAAAAAAGCATTTCCCTCACAAATTGGACCTATAATCTAGCCAAATCATTACAATGGACCTTATTCCCAATCATTGTTTTTAAATTCATAATTACTAGATGCAAAACATGACTGAACAACTTGCTACCTACTTTACTGTAGTCACGCTGACATATCACATACACTATAACTAGGTTAAATATTTGTTCACTTCACACAACAGGGTTCCAACATCTCTGGCTCTGTTGACCCAAGAAGTAAAAGCATGATTTATTAACACAACTTCCTGTGTCCCTCAGTAGTGCAGACATATAGCATTGGTATACCGGCTACAAAGCTTCAGCTGCTAGTCTATTTTTACCAGTCATCGATCCAAGTGGTCTGGTACTGTCTCGGCTTCACAATCAGACTAATACCAAACACACACACACACACACACACACACACACCTACAAAAATGCACACACACACACACGCACACGCACACACACACACCCACACACACACACACACACACACACACACACACACACACAAATGGGTAAGGGTAAAGAAAAGGCACACATGTCAAGATTTGTCATCTGTCATCTTCACACGTCAAGACTTATTTGGTTGTGAACATTCTAATGTAACATACTGTAGATACTCAGATACCAACAGCGATAACAAAGAGAACTATTACATACACATCAGCACCTTTCTGCTAGATATGCTATTTCTTTCCTGCATGTCTTTTAGCTCTCGGTCTAATTGGTTAACAATGTCTGAACACTGTTTCAGATGACTGTTTCTGGCAATTACAGTTTTTCAAAGTCTGAGGTATGGAGGAGTGTTTCACATGTGGAAACAGTATTTTAGGTGTTGTGTGAATATTCACTGCAATTCCTAGGACTGGTTTACAGTAATACGCATTGTAAACACATGGAGGCCAGTATTTATTGGCTGTGTGTGGTTGCACCCTGAGAATTTGTTTTAATATCCACCACCAGCCATAATGGAATTATGTGAATCCCATGAATCTGAATATACCAAATGCTAACACTTGCGGAAGGGAGCTCCGTGATTGTTTACTCCTATAACTCTCTGGCCAATGCCATTTAATCCCTGTCTCTGTTCTAAGTTCATGTGTTATTAGTTATAATTATGACTCACAAATAGTGTCTGTTTACTGCTGAAAATCGTTGGCTTGGACAAAGGTACACTCTGCAATAGCCAAGGAAAGCCCATACAAGATGTGAATGTGTGTGCAGGACACATGCAGTATGTTCTCCATATTTAAATCAGCGAAGCTGACGCAGGGTTTGAATGATTCAGCAGGCTCTGGTGGTGACCCTCTCAGCATCTGGCCTGGTGTGTTACAGGGCCTTCCACTCTGTCCTCGCGGATGCAGTTTGGCTGTCTTCTCAGCTTTACATCTCAGCCGCCATCCCTCCCTCTTAGTCTCTTTTTCTGTGCCTCTTTGTGTTCTTGTTTTCCTTCTCTTTCCTTATTCTCTCTGTCACTGCGCCTGACTTCTCCCTCTCCACCCCCCCCCCCCCCCCACCACCTGCCTCTCAGTCCCTCTCCATTCATCTTTCTCTCCAGGTGTTCCCCATCCCTCTCAGACCCTCCCCGCCTCCATCTCTGTCTGTGTGCCTGCATCTCTCCAGGATGGTGACAGGTTGCATCAGGTTAGGGCCCAGCACTGGATAATGTCTGGCTAATTAAATCAGGGGAACCTGCTGTAGATGAATTAGCTCCGTAATTACTGCCCCCCCCCATCAAGAGAGTCTCTGTCTTGAAAATAAGATGGATCTGTGCACACGGCTCACGTTAGTGTCACACTCACAGCTACACTTTCATAGGGGACATCCCCCTCGAAACATTCAGCCCTCCACAGACATGTTTAAAAAGCCATTGATTTCATTACACACATTTCTTTTTTACATTTTTATGTTCAAACAAAATATACATATAGATGTTAAAATTGTGAAACGGTTCATTTGATTGACAGGTGGATCTGTGGCACAGCCCCTTTGGGGTTAATTGACAGACTGCAAGTCCTGCTATCTTAGACCCATTTGTGAAACGCTAGGGGTTACAGTCACACTAAAATGTTAAAGCAAGTATTTGTTATTCATTGGTGTGTTTAAGTTTGTGATAGAAAGTTAAAAATGAGTATGCTGTATATCACCATCACTTTGTGTCTTTGTCTTTGTGGATGTAGTGTTTGTGTGTGTGCACGGGCACGCATGCATGAATGTGTGCATGTGCTTATCGTGGTTAAAGATGAACTATCACTTTATGAGGTATAGTAATGAGGGCCATGATGTGGATTGCTCACTTTAAACTCTTGTTAACCACTCTCTATAGCTACCTTACTTCAATATTAGGTCATCCAGCTGACATTTAATACGGTTTTACAACTTGTTCATGGTAGGTGCTGTGGGTTGGGTCGGCTGTTTCACCCTCCATTCCTTTACACAGCAATCATTTTTGTAGTGGGGTTTGTTGTTGAGAAACAATGGAAGTCAAGGATTTACAAGGAGGAGGATTTATTTCAAGTTACACTTAAAAAAGACTTGCATACTTCTGAAAGAACACAGAATACAAGAATAACAGTGAATGGGTTATAATACAGAAGCTGGGTCTTCTGTGTGTATTTGTGAGTGTGTGTGTGGGTGTGTGTGTGATAATGCCCCCAGTTCTGTCTACAACCTGAATCAGTCGTGGGGTGAATTATGAGCACCAGTATGAAGCACAAGACCATTACCAACACTATGTGCTTCTCCAGGAACCACTGTCCATGCCATACCTCATACAGCAAGAACATGATACCACTCTTCACCATATGACACTTCATATCCATAGTGACTTACAGTGAGAAACAAGAAGTAAGTATTAAGGAGCAAGTAGGGGTTAGTCTGGTGCCATGGTGTAACCAAACCCAAAGCCTGGTAGGCTGGTATAACCAGACCCAGAATTCTCCAGTCTCTAAGGCCTCTATATTCACCATATGTAGGGGCATGGTATTTAAATGACAACTGTTTCCACCGCTGCATTTATCAATGTCTGATAATGCTTATGCTGAATTTGGTGAGATTCCAACAGTTTCACGTGAATACTGTCGCAAGATGATTTCTGAGCTCGGATCTGTGCTGGTTTCTACATTAGATGGATAAATCAGGGCCAGCGTGAGCAGAATGGACATGCTTGCTTCATCTAGCTCTACCACCATTTCGGGGAAAAACACACACAAAAAACAAACACTTCACTTCAACATCATTGCACTTTGTCGCCCCCACTGGTCACTGATTGGTCCGCCATCCAGAATGGCTGTGGGAATGCTAAAGCGAAGAGGGTTTCCAGACTATAATCTGAAAGAACATTTTGTTTAGTATAGAGCAGTTGTCCGGTGGAGCCAGGCTAGGGGTTAGGCATCTTGCTCAATGACGCTTACAAGGTTTAGGTTTAGGGTCATGCAGGTTAAGCTAGTGTCTTCCTCCAGCTAATCTTTAACTAGACCTGGATAATGGCTTGACAATTCCGGCATCTTTCAAAACCTGAAACAGACATGGTATTTTATTACATTACTATTCATTAAAGTTATTTGACCAAATTCATTTTGTGTTAATAATTAATGGAGATCATGTGTGACTATACTGTTTCAAACCCTCCACAAATGTGTGTGTGTGTGTAAAGCAGGTGAAAAATGATGAAAATAATCTAACCCCTACAGAACCTATACCCCCTTTTCTTGTAACTGTGGATGAAAGCATCCAAATGACTAGATATAATGACAGAGGAGCAGACAGCAGTACAAATATACTGCCAGACAGCAAGCTGATGGGTTCACAGGCGATACAGACACTATAATTTAAGTTATTAATATTCACTATACAGAATAATTCTAGCTGATTATAGATTCATTATAGCTAAATGGACAATTGTGTGAACTAAAGGTACTCGCCTGTTTGTGTCTGGAATTACTCTTTGTGGTGTTACAAACAATGTAAGTGCTGAGTGGCAGGATCCCTCTTCTCTTATGCATCTTCTCTGCAAGTTACACTAGATGTGTCTTTCAAAATATAACCAGGGAGATGAACAGGTTATGCAGGGTCCTGTCATAAAGTCATAAAGTGTCTTAAGTATCTTGACATGTTACCACATCTAATTGCCTTTCTTGTATGATTACGTGAAATGTGCTATGGTCCCAGATTCATTTTAATTATGCATGCATTATCATGTTATATATTTTATCACCTATTGTCATTCGACTCATACTTAGTGTAGGTGGATCTGGCAGAGATCATAGTGTTGTGTACTTTGCCAGCTAGAACTATTATTCATTAATTCAACCAAAGCAAAGACACACACTAAATGAACAGGCCAGTTTTTATATTATTGTTAAATTCAGTCTTGACAGAGTATGCCTTCGAAATGCACTGAGATGTATTCATAGAGTGTGAAGCGCTGCCGGTGCTGATAGCAGTCTGATGTATGTTGCCATGCCGGCCAGGACACTATTTAGCTGTCCTCTGGCATGGCGATATGATGGATAAGTGATCCTTCTCTGATGGAGGGAGGTGGACCATACACACTGTGGACTCAATGATAAGGAGCAGAGGATAATACTGCGGTACACGCTAACGCTCACAGACCAGTATATACACATGCACACACTATTCTGTCACGTACACAGCATGTGGATGTGCATGTGATCTCTCTCTATCTCTCTCTCTCTCTCTCTCTCTCTCTCTCTCACACACACACACACACACACACACACACACACACTGCCCTATCTACAGTACAGTCAAGGCAATTCATTCTACAAGCTGAACATAAATATATATATTATGATAAGAATACTGGGTAATGGTTTAGAGTCATTATCACGCTTCACTGTATAGAGAATGTTGTGCCGTTGGGTATTCTGGGAGAAATGGCTTTTTACCAACATCACAAAAAGCTGTTCAGTTCAAAGCAGGAGCTCCAGAACATTACTGGACATTTAATTTTGTGTTGGAAATTAGTTTTAGGATATTAACGTTATCTATGTAGAATATCTCAGTTGGTGTCATGCATGTTGATGTGAAAGCCCCCGAACCTTGGCTGCACGTGTCTGCCTGCTCTAAATTCTCTACTAATTCTACTCTTGGGTCCAAACTTGGACTTGTGTTTATTTGTTAGTCTTTGTTTTGTTTCTCTCTCTAGGAGAGCAAACATTTGTATTAGATAGTGTGTGCAGCAGAGAGTGCTACTGGGCCAAACCAGCTTGTCTCAGTAAGCCAGAATCATAAAAAAAACTTTGAATATGATGTCCTGTTATCTGTGGTGTGCAATAGCAATGATGGTACTGGGTACAGTGTGTGTGTGTGTGTGTGTTTGTGTGTGTGTGAGTGTGTTATTTCTTGGTGCAGCAACTTTGTGTGTGCTTATTTGTGTCTTTTGTATTTGTGCACTTTGTAAATAAGTAAACAGCAAAAGTGGATTTTTGTTTCCGCCTATATTGTATACTGTATGTCAGTGTGTGTGTGTGTGTGTGTGTGTGTGTGCGTGCGAGTGTGCACGTGTGTGTGCGCTGTGTCTAAATGCCTTAAGTAGTGAGCCTATGGGCCATTAGGTTGGTGCCTGGGGTTGACACTGGCTAATGAGGTTCTGTGTCACATCAAAACACAAGAGACCAGCCTCAGACTGCTCTGAGCGCTAGCCTCAAACATTAGCCTTTAGCTGGCTCAAGTGTGTCTGCCTGGGTTTCTTCTTGCATGTGTATGTGTGCGCATGCTAAACTTTTGTGTGTTGGCACGTACTCTTCAGTGATCAGTGCCAAGCATTACCCTTTAGCATCAAACAGTCAGGCACGGCTAGACTTTAACAACACAATGGATTTTAATGATGGACATCAAATGTGATGCTAATGAAGAAGCCAAGGCTAATTAGCAAGATAATTGGGGTCGCACCTGCCTGTACTTGTAAGTCTGCAAAACAGAGACCCAATGTAGTTATGTGTTTTCTAATAAAGATTATTATTTAATAAAGAAATGATTTTGCATTAGTGATACAACAATTGCATCTTCATACAGAAAATATTTTTTTTTACAGTGAAACAGCTTTTTGGACTGAAGTTGAGTGTAGATGTAGATGCAAAAATGGCTATACTGCATACTCAAGAATCAACCAAAACAGGTGACAAGTAGTATGAACAAAACTGCTAGGAGAGAGCATGCAGTGTGTGTTTTTGTGTGTGTGTGCACATGAGCATATTAGAAACTTTGAACACTGATGCGGGAGGCATATTAAGCGTGTGGTCTGGTGGTCCCTAGGAAATGTCGAGCGTCCTGCATTCTTCCTGCATTTTGATTTAACACTATGTACCTTTTTTGCATCAATGCATTTATATATGGTATGACACTCACTAGGTGTCGAAAATTAATTGCCGTCCACGGGAGTCCGAGTTACAGCTGTTTTTATCTGAACTTTATGTCTGTGATAAAAGCAGAATGTTTAACTTTAACATTTCTTGTTTAACCAAATAGTCACTAATTGTAACGAAAGGACGGCTGCGATTTTGTGCTACAGTATTAACCTAACCTTAATTAATGAAATAATTCCTCGCTTGTAAATATTTATGGCTGGTTATCAAAACGTGTTTGGTTGTTGAGGTGAACAACAAGGACCCCCATTCTGCCTCCCGTACAAATAAGTTGGAACCACGAGATGGAATGAATGTGCAATATAACTCCTTGAAAACGCTGTGGAAAATAAAAAAACAATATGTTTGCACCGCTGTGTCAGAGGCAGTATTGTCTCTGACAGTTCAATAGTTGCAAAGCCGTAGCCTACTCATGTCAGAACATGACGTGGAAGAGGGGGCGGGGTGAACAGTGGCTCATTTGGAGCAAAAGTTACTGAAAGCTACTGTTTTCTGAGGGCAGGTTTACAATAGGCCTAATACAGTGCTATTGAACTTAATCTATGCAAAATTTTCACCTAAGCATGTCAAATACATTGCATTGAGACTTCAAGGAACTGTGTAAACACGTGAAAAAGGGGCATGGAATGTCCACTTTAAATGTACACACAAGCCAAAACCGTCAAGATCATAAATCGCCCTGTACGCATCTAGCGTACCCCTCGACCCCTTGCATGTGGCAGAGCTAGCAGGTGATGGTTGCAAGTGGTTAAGGCTCACCAGTGCATCAGCACCAAATGCTGTATGCTGGGGTGAGGTTGTACAATCAAAGTATTGGGTTGTATGCCAGGTGGCTGGAGGTGCACAATGTGTGCTGGACAGACTCCCAACAGTCACGGAGCACATTAAAATATCAGTCCCATCCAATGCTCTATCAGGGGAGTGGGCTAGCGATGTCATTTTTACTGTGTGTGCGTGGGTGTGTGTGTGTGCATGTGTTGGAGTGTGCATGTGTTCCGCATGTGTTTACATTTGTTTCATTTATTCACTTACATTACCTTGATTGGTACTATATTTCAAATCAATCACTAATGCGTTATTAACAAATGACCAGTCTCGTTTTCAACACATTGATTTTTACACACAGTTTCTCTATTGTCTCCAAATGATGTAAACTATTATATTACATTATATTTCCATATTCATAACCAACATAACTGAAAATGCATTTAACCAAACATATAAATATATATATTATTTATTTATTATTTCTTTATGCATTTGTGTTGTTTTTTCCTGCCTTTTAACCCTCCTGTTGTACTCGGGTTTCAAACTCACACCTTGTTGTGTCAGCAGTGCACATCATATGTCTGTGTAAGCTGTAGAATTAGGTTTAGCGCCTTCTATCTGCCAAGCTCCTGCCTGGTTACTGTACAAATGCAGTTTCAAATGGACTGCATTTATATATCGCTTTTCTAATCTACCGGCCACTCAAAGCACTGTACATTATTACCTCACATTCACCAATCACACATGCGGCAATGTCAGCCATGCAAGGAGCCACCTGACCACTAGGAGCAGTTAAGGATAGGTGTCTTGCTAAAGGACACCTCGTCACTTGGTGAGGAGTTAGCAGGGTTCGAATCAGCGGCTTCTTAATCACCTGTCACCCCACTCTACCCACTGCACCACTGCAACCACTTTAACTGTTAGTGGTGTGTTCATCTGAAATACAGAGTATATGAGCAAACTGCTGCCTGGTGACCAGTAAAGGTCACCTCATTGTGGTCCATGTTGTTACTCACACCTACAGTATGTGGTGCTCACAGCTTACTGTACAACAGCAATTGGAAGGTGTTATTAGCACATACACCAGGCCAGGAAACTATCTTGTCACTGGACTGTTGGTAAATGCCATAATTTACAGGTTAGCACATGGTTTTTACAGCCATTTGAATTTCGAGAATTGGTCCTCTGAAGGTCATCTGGCTTTAAGTCTCCACATTGCATACATCAAATGTCTTTATTACCAACAAAACTCAGCAGTTTGTATTAGATTAGACTAAAATGATCTTCATTCATCCCTGTGGGACAATTCAGTTGTTACAACAGCAGGAACAAATTAAATGAAAAATGGCACACTGGTGTAAATGTCAAATCAGCAATGACCAAATAAATAAATAAGATTATAATGATTCAGTCAGTGTACTCTCCAGTAAAACCCAGTATTTGAGAACTAAGATACATGATTTACAGTGTGTGAATATTAAAGTGTGTTCAGAATGTTCTGTAAATTAAATGTCTTATAGTATTTTATTAAAGGCAGATGGTGGTAAGGCAGAACATTGTTCTTTCAGAAAGAAATTCCAACTTCAATCACTAGCACAATCATTGGTGGCTTAAGAGAGAAAAGCTTGTGTAAGATAGATTTGTTTTTTTCTCATAATAACACATTTCATGACTTCTGGCTATCTTTTGAGTGAATTGTGAACTCCTGAAGTCTGAAACATTATTGTACCTGCTCATTTGAACCAACATATAGCTCACAGAACTCTATAATTATTGTGCACCTACTGTTGAAGCGGGAGTCAAATGTGATTTAAAGGTGAAGCAGACTAGTATATCTTGTATCTGTAATGACAGGTGCTAACAGGTGGGAATATTATATACTATTAATTTTCTTTCTGAAAGGTTAACAGTGGCACTGTCTTGTAAAAACAGACAGTTAATCATTGTTCTATTAAATTCCCGCAGAGCCCTACATGAAATTGATACAGAATCCCAAAGAATGTTAAGGAATCCAAAAGTTTAACAAATGTATAATGTGTACATTATATTATTAACACCAGTTTTAAATACCCATAATTTTCATAGAAATTGCACATTGCAATTGAATGAATACAATTTGAATAAAAGTACTCTAAGAAGCACTGATAGACCAGGTTTACGGCAGCTACATAAAACCGCCTGCTCCTACAGCCCCAATGAGCTTCAATGCATCACAGAAGCAGCATAGTCACTAACATTGTTTTGTTTTTTTAGTTATTTTACATGCATTTATGGTGTGTGGGTGACTGTTGACGTGAGTATACGTGTCCTGTGTTGTTTGTGCAGGCCTATATATATATTCCAGTTGTAATGCCGATGCAGTGCTAACTCCCAGTAAAAGACAAAGTAGTGAATCTAAAGGCCCCGTGGTGCACCATGTACACTGTATCTCTGTCCCTCACTGTTACAGTTCTACTGGTCAAGATGTGGCGACGATCTTCCCCTGAGAAAAGCCTTCTCTGGCTATCCATTGCAAATCCATGTGTAGTGCATTTGAGCCATGTCAAGAAGACTCTCCTTTTCTGTCTCAAAGTACACATGATAAATGACTGTCCTCTGTGTGGTTGCAGACTATTGGGTTGCCATGACGCGTGAGGAGGAGGAGGGCCCTGGTGCAGCAGCCACGACAACATCGACGACGACGACAACTACAACAACAGCGACGACAGCAGCAGCAGCAGCCGTGGTGACAGTTTCCGAGGTGACACTGCGACGGAGCGGCGAAGACTATGGCGCCGGTTTCTCCCGCAGCCACGGCCCTTCTCCCATGCAGCGAGAGGAGGAGGCCGAGGAACTGGAGGAGGTGGAAGAGGAGGAGGAGGAGAAAGAGGAGGAGAGGACAGAGACAGGGCTGAAGCCGTGT
>JAODUG010095071.1:0-11695 GCA_027564795.1 Aphredoderus sayanus | reverse complement strand
CTTACACACACATATGATGTGCACTGCTGGCACAACAAGGTGTGTGTTTGAAACCCGAGGACAACAAGAGGGTTAAAGGCACAAAAAACAAAAAATATATACATAAAGAAATAATAAATAAATATACACACACACAGCAATACCAATTGAAAAACGCACAAATCATACACAATCAGATGGCGCTGCCGTGTGGCCAAATACGAGATTTCTGAGTACATAACGAGGGTTAACCCTCCTGTTGTCTTTATTGTGCCACCAGATGGCGCCACCTGATTGAGTCGTTCTCTTTATTGTCATTGTTGTGTGTATTTCTTTATTATTTCTTTATGCATTTGTTTTTGTGTCTTTTAACCCTCCTGTTCTCTGGTTTCAAACGCACTATCTTGTCGTGCCAGCAGTGCACATAATATGCATGTAAGATGTAGAATTAGAATTGGCGCCCTCTATCTGCCACAAAGAGAGAGGATATCAGGAGGGTTAAGCCTTAATGTCCTTTTCAAAATAACAGCCGATGACCAAGCTAGTCATTTCTGAAGTAAATAAAATGGCCAGCTTTTGTACCCATTAAATGTCTTAGAAATTCAAATCAATGATCATGTGAAACAGAGAACACACAATTTACAGCACATAATTGGATTACGTTTAAAGCATAGCAGCAATTACCAAGACACTGCACCCCATCATAGCAAAAACCCAGAGACAGCTTCAGCGAAAACTTCTAAATATTTTCCTACCGTGTTTGTGTGCATTTTTGATCCACAGCAGAGCAGCCAGACCTACTGGGCAGCGGGCCAGTGGCCATGGCCAAACAACAGTGCTGCACACATGGCCTGCAAGAACACTGCGTTTGTGTGTGCTACTTACAGAATGTTAATGTGTGCGAGGGAAGTCATGTGGCCCTCCACCAGCACACCACCACTCGTTTCCTCCTGACTAACAGGCCGGAAGATTCGTCGCTTTCTTAACCCTTGTGATGTCCTCCGGGTCAAAATTACCCAATTCACTAGCTCTTTGTGGCAGATAGAAGGCGCTAAACCTAATTCTACAGCTTATACACACATATGATGTGCACTGCTGGCACAACAGGAGGGTTAAAAGGCACATGAAACAACACAAATACATAAAGAAAGAAATACACACAGCAATGAAAGTTAAAGAACCATACAATCATACACAATCAGATGACGCCGCCTGGTGGTTCAAGACTAGATTTGAAAGGGCATCACAAGGGTTAATAGAGTCCAACACAGCACCAAAACCACTAGCTAGCCCCACCGAAGTAATGAAGTGAAAGTGAGAAGCTCTACAGTATACAGGACCTGGGGGAGATGGGTGGCTTACATGGAATATAAAGTAAATCCCAAGATTATATTTCTTCTCATAAGGAGGGGCTTTTAGAAAAAGATACAGAGAAGTTGACACCAGGGCGGGCGTGGCAGCATCACAAACATGAACAGGCTAGGTTCAAGTTAACAGGTGTACGCCAAAGGTCAAACAGCTGAGAAAAAAAAGCCTTTTGTTCTCGACTTTGTGACCAGGGCCTGGGAAAGAATCATTAGCACACACCTAAGACATGCAGCACACATACGCAACCATTAACAAATGGTTAGTCTCCACCCTCTCATTTAGTGGTTTATGCTACTGAACACTGACTATTCCAGAGCGGCACATCATTTTGATCTACAGGGCCCTTCCTGGCCACATCTGGTTGGAAGATGCATGCTGTGAGCTTAGTTTGGAGCCAACTGGATGACTGCACAGTCACCCCACCTTGTATAACCAAGCCTCCTAAAGCAGGCCTTCAACTACAAAACAAAACAAAAAAAAAAGCCATATGGCAGCTTATGTGTGGATTTCAATGTCACACTTAACAGTTTAATCCAAGGGAAGGGAGTGGAGGCTATTCTGCATTGTGCACAAGGACACTGTTTAAGAGAAGTAATCTAATCAGTAGGACATTAAATAAGTTACCGTTACCACACCCTTGCAACTGATGTCTGTCCTGTGCATTGTGTCTGCAGACTCAAGTGTGAACTATGACCAAGCATTTCATTACCTTTCATTGATGTTGCACCATCTGCTTTTGACAAACTAAACTTGGAAACGGTTCAATCTTTTCACAAGGCAAATTATCAACATATAAGAGGCCAGGTTGGTTTCCAGTCAATGGATATCATAGTGAGAAGAGACAGAAATATGACACCTACTGTATTGGGTATGTATGGGATTATGGGTATGTAACAGACATACCAATAATCTTATAATGCTACCAAACACCTGACGTGGACCTGTGGGTGCTATAAATAGGCTTTTCTGGCAACATAGCCCTTGTAAGCCAAGTGTTGCTAATGAGGAGTAAGAGATAGCATACCTCAAAAGAGACCATATACCATAGCTGCACAAGTGTGTGTCAGCAGAGGTAGGCTGATCTACATAAAAGGAAGTTCAAACTACTGGTTTTAATCCACATAGGCCACTGGATGGCCTGTGGTCTGTCCAGGAGGCAGAGGTATGATTAGAAAACCACATCAGGCCAAGCTGCATATGTCCAGTGACTGGGATATGTTTCTTAGTAGAAATCTTCTAATTGTTGGATTGTTGGTTTATACTGGGCTCTGATTACAGCACACACATCTTAACCCTTGTGATGTCCTCTGGGTCAAAATGAGCCAAATCACTAGCACTTCGCGGCAGATAGAAGGCGCTAAACCTAATTCTACAGCTTACACAGACATGATGTGCACTGCTGGTACAACAAGGTGTGTGTTTGAAACACAAGGTCAACAAGAGGGGTAAAAGGCACACAAAATAAAACATAAATACATAAAGAAATAATTAATAAATAAATAAATACACTCAGCAATGCTAATTGAAAAACAAATCATACACAACCAGATGGCGCCGCCGTGTGCCCAAATACGAGATTTGCGAGTACATTACGAGGGTTAAAAAGGGCATCACAAGGGTTAGTTAGTTAGTTAAATAAATAAATAAAATAAAAACTCTTGATATGTTTTTTTTGGAATTGGACTGATACCATTACTCTAACTATTTGATATTAACATTATTCTCCTTCCTTGCGGTCTTCAAATCAGGCTCAATCCAGGACGAATACCCGTTGAAGAATTGATTAATTTCATGTGAACACTACAGTACAGAAATGACAGTACTAGTGAATCCAGCACAGCCACACGTAAAAACGTGCAAAAAATGACGATAACAGATAATGGTATCTCAGCTTGATACAGGCAGCGATACACTTTAAATGACAACATAGCTTGCGTGATTTGATCTGCAAAACTCCCCATTCAAACAGCTCACAACCATTAGCTTATTTTACACGTTGCAAAGTCTATTTCAGTTGTGGCACAATTCATTTCACGTTGGCTATGTGTAAGTGGATGCTAGATGACATATTTGTGTAATACCTCAAGTTATCACAAGTAGCTAAATGCCCACAAGGCTACCGTAGCGGTTAGCATCCACCCTTTTGAGATGCTCAGCTAAATAATAGCGGATCAGCCTCTAGTACTGTACCAAACAGTTATATTTAGAAAGCTTACCTCTCTTTCATGAAATGTTTGATTCTGACAATGGCCTTCTCGTCTATCTTCCTGAGGAAGGTTTTCAATCGTTCTCGCTTATTTTCGAGCATTCTTCCCTCAGCCGGTTGTCGTTCCGTTTTGACGCCGCTCCACGCCACCTCTCAGGACTTGTTTGGGGCTTTTTTTCCTACTGATTAGAATAATGACTTTAAATCGGACCAATGTCTCCAACCAATGAGCATCGGCAACGACGTAGCAAAAAAGTGATCATGTCAGACGTATCCTCCAATCATACGGTGGTACACGGCTTCTGCTTACCGCCCACCACCTAATATGGGAGACGAGCAGCGGGTTGTTGCTGAATCAGAGCCAGAAGAGGGTGGGGTCTGTATCCATTCCATGTCGCACCGATAACATTTTGTTCTGATGAATGATTCCGTTTACGTTGAAGGCTACAACATCGGGGAAAACACATTTTGTAATTAACAGTTGTGTACAATACAAATTCAGTAAGCAGTCGAGTAACATAACAGTTACTCAGTGTCATGTGCATTTCCCATTTTTCATAACACCTTAAAAAAGTAGGTTACATTGATGACTGGGTAATGTTTGTGTAAATGAATGAAAGTTATGAAACATTTACTGTTCCAAATGTGGGAAATGTAGCCAATGCCTAACTTTATAACCCTAAAAAAGGCATACAGACAAATCATAATAGTTTTAATACCATCAATGATAATGAGCCCAGGAGGCACATGATTTGGCCAAGGTCATGATTCAGATACACAGACAAAGGCTCAGCTGGTGACTTTTCTTCTTGTGAGAAACAACATACATCATCTCTGTAGGCAAGGGCTGTGGCTGGTCACCAGTCAAGTAAGCCCCCCCACCCAAATCAAGATCCACAGGGCTTGCAAATTGACTGCATCCATTTCAGTTACAATGTCAAACGGTCATGGGCTAAACTGTCAGCAAGGTTAGGCCTACTTATTATGAATGTACATCTATGATGCCTTAAAATGTCCTGATTCATATAATGTGTCAATGTGTGTATTCTTTTAAACATGGGAGTTATGGATAATTTACACAGAAAATAAAAAATTAGCAAGCCTGTTCGTATTAAGTTGACTATTGTTGATAAATTGACATTATTGTGACTTACAGTAGGCTATTAGCACCCTTCTTCGTTTTCCTGCAAAAGTAAAAAATTGATCATGAGGATTGAAATTATTCAAAAGAAAAACTTTTAAAACTAGGATTACTGAATTCCTATATAATCTTCACCACAATAATTAGGCTACCAAAAAAAAGGACTTGTTACAGGAAAGTATTCAACAATGGCACAACAATTAAAACAACCATTTACTTATAGGCTATGCCTTGAAAGAGACCAAAGAACCAATGAAAAGACAAAAATACTTACAAAAAATTACAATACTGAACAGTGAAAGCCTGGTCTGTATCTTATTTTGGCAGAGAAGCTCAAGACTGAATTTACAGAATTATCACGCCCCCGATAACAGAAGAAGAGGCTGTCTATATCCACGTGATATGAACATACCACCACCCTCACAGTCTGCCAGCCGTACCCAGCCACTCAGTTCATCCCTAAGTCTGTATTTCCCGGAAACAAAGAGAATAGTATTTGCTAAATATAGCGTTATATGGAGCATGTGAAGGTCTGTGATGCAATCAGGGGGGTTGTCATCTAGGCAATTAGTCAGTGACTGTTCGTTCCACCATCTGCCTGTCATCCCTCATCTATCTGTCATTTGTCCATCTCTCTGTCCCCACTATGTAGGCTAGATCAGTGGGTGGGTTGCAGCAAATGGCAGCAGGATAGTGTAATAGTGTAATTTACTCCATAAGTTGAGAGTGACAATGCAAAACCCAAAATGATCAACTGTAAATGCCAGCAAACACAAAAAACTATTTTGAAATCTCTGAGGAAGGCTTACTGTATATTATCAATGCAATACTGCCAAAACAACTGCCACACATTCTGGTAATTTTAGTTATATGAAGTGTGTAAATGTTTCTTATACATTCATTAAAACAACCAACAATTAGTGCATTGTCATTATGTCAATATTGAGATTTGCATTATATTATATTGTAAACATTAGAAATATACTGGTTCAATGTGGTAAGTGCCACATCCCATTAAAGGCTATACTGTACATTTCAAAGCACTTCACTGTTACAGTACATTCTAGTCTGTAACTATTACACTTTCTTTTTTTACAGATTCTACTACAGTGTGATACATACAGAATGATTGCCCATTCATGCCAATTCTTTACATTACAAATGTATATCATTAAGAGCTGCATATATAGTGGAAGAAAAATCTGTGTAATAATGCATTGCATTATGTACAGTGTATGAGCACCACAAAACAGCATGAGAACCACAATACTAACTACACACCTCGATTGTGATTGTACCCCAAGCACCAAAGATTTCCTCCCCATCACACTGTTTTGAAACACAACATGGGTAGATAAGAGACAGTATAAGAGTACTATTATATATATTGTCCTCGGGTTTCAAACTCACACCTTGTTGTGCCAGCAGTGCACATCATATGTCTGTGTAAGCAGTAGAACTAGGTTAAGCGCCTTCTATCTGCCACAAAGAGCTAGTTATTTGGGTCATTTTGACCCGGAGAATATCACAAGGGTTAAACCCAAAGTGTCATATGATTCATTGTGTACCATAGGAAGCTTTCACAAAAACCACACAGGAAAATAAAAGCCATTTTTCAGGTTTTATGTGGAATTTCCAGAATAAATAACACAAGACAAATGTATCTCGTTTTTTAAACTGAACTTTGGAAGCCGTTTGAGCATTCATTCCATATTCTTGATATCAGGCGTCAGTTTTCTACACTGGTAATTGTTTTTCAGCCACTAGCTAACTAGTGACCTATGATTTTCTGAACTATTTAGCTAGTGAGGCACAACATATACGTTGTTATGTTTACGTTTATGTTGACTAGTGAGAGCCAAAAAGCCCACTCATTTATTGTAGTCCGATCCAAAAATAGTCAAAACTGACATCTGATATCAAGGATATGGGATAAATGCTGAAACGGCTTTCCATAGGTATCAGCTGTTATTTAAAACATTTATTTAATGTCACAATGTACTTATTTAGTGTTGACATGCAGTATAACAGTTTTACTGGAAACACATAACTGTTCTTTCCACTACTGTATGTTACATCAAGGTATTATGTTTGGTTAATACCTTAGGAAGGTATGACCTTAGGATGAACTATTTCAAACATTAAATATTGAGATTGAGATAAATATGGTCCCTCCAAACGTGATACCTGATACTGCACTAGGTAGTGAAAGTAGTGTTATGCATGAGAAAGGTGTTTCAGGTGGACACATATTGTACATTTTTAGCCTGCGCTATAAGCATTTCTTTACACCTGTACTGCTGCCAGTGCAGCTGCAGTTTGTGCGTCATTGCAGTTTTCTTTCGAGGCCAAGGTGTTGTTAATGTACTATTCCAAGGTTGGAGCTGATAATAAAGACCTTTCTGGTTAACATACTGTCCTTTTGCAAAACCCTATTGTATTAGCAAAGGGCATCTTACTTTTTCTTCCTGTATAGATGCAGATGATATCCTTTACCTATTTTTTTAAAGCACATGTATTTTAACTAATAAATGAATCCATATACATATGATATTTATGTTTGGGGTGGGGAAGCTATTTATTTCCTGATCATATTTATATAGTTAAAGTTTTCCCCTCAGGTGTGAATTACCCTTGTGAATGAAACCATGCATTACAAGAATATTGCTGTTTTGGTTTGAAAACACATGCCCCTCCTGTACCTGGTTTTGCAGCTGAATTGCATTTCTTTCTTCTCCTTCAGTGCTTATCCCTCATGATGTCATCGAGGTCAAAATGACCCAAATCACTAGCTCTTTGTGGCAGATAGAAGGCGCTAAACCTAATTCTACAGCTTACACAGACATGATGTGCACTGCTGGCACAGCAAGGTGTGTGTTTGAAACCTGAGGAGGAGTAAAAGGCAGAAGGGTTAAAAGACACAAAAAAGAAATACATAAAGAAATAATTAATATAGAAATAAATACACACAGCAATGACAATTACAAGAAACACACAAAATCATACACAATCAGATGGCACCTTCTGGTAGCATAATTCGATAACACTAAGGGCATCACGAGGGTTAACTTTGACTCATATGCTCACACTGATGGTGAACAACCACGAGAGATCAAGACACCATGGAGGTTTTAAAAAGCAAATAATGTGAGTTCTCAGTCTTTCTTCCAGATTTAACCCTAACCCTAAACCTCCATGGATTATACAGTTTTGTAATAAATGAGTACTAATATTTCCTTAATGAGTGTATGTGTATTAAAAATGTACTAGTGTAATTAACCCTCCTGTCAAATTGACCCAAATCACTAGCTCTTTGTGGCAGATAGAAGGCGCTAAACCTACGTCTACAGCTTCCACACACATATGATGTGCACTGCTGGCACAATAAGGTGTGTGTTTGAAACCTGAGGACAACAGGAGGGTTAAAAGGCACACAAAAAACAATACATTGAGGAAAGAATTAATAAAGAAATAAATACACACAGCAATGACAATAAATAGACCCACATAATCATACACAATATAACAGGAGGGTTATTTTAGCTTACAAGTTTTGAGATGAGTCCACATTAATGAATTAATGAATTAATTCACATTAACAGACAATGACATAGATCAGAAGCAACAGTAGGCAGAAGTGAATACAAAAACAGGACAAACTGTCTTCTTGGGTAACAGAGGGCTGTCTGAATGTCAAAAAGTTCAACACCTATTTCATTTGATTAAATAGGTGTTGAACAGGGGTTGGAGGGAGGGGGTTAGACCTTTAGGGGTGTATTACCTTACTTTTAACAGACACTGTCTGTGGCCTACCCCAGGTGGCACAATGCGGGGAATCCATTTTGAAGTTATGGCTAACATGTTCACACTTCAAGTATATCTGTTCACACATTCGGGACCATTTGTGTGGAGCGTGTCTCGCAGATTGATCCGGGGGATTAGGGTTTTAGGCGTGTCGCGCTTATGAAGAAGCCTTTACCTCATGTGTTTTGTTCCAGGCTGATGCGCGCCCTGTTCGGAGGCTCGGGTGTCATGCATACGATCGCTTCACAACGTCTCAGGTGTCCGGGCTGGCAGGGACTGGCAGGCCTCTTGTAACTGCTGTTACCTGGCTACTCTCATCACTAATTTAGCATGGCTCTGGGTAGCTGGTTGGTTGCTTGTTTGGACGCTTGGCTTCCCAGGTGGGGTGGAGGAGAAGGGGGGTGGACGATGTCTCTCTGAGCCCAGGCCAGAGAAGCATACACCGACGCTGCTTGGACGAGGTCCACAACAGAACTGGGGCCAATGCAGAACGGGGAGGCTATGAGCCCGCAAGACTCAAAGGAAGCAGGGGCAGGAGTCTCAGAAGAGCCAGGGACCCAGAACGATAGCCAGACGCAGGGGAGCATGGAGCCGTCTGCACCACCCCTGCCCCCTCCATCGCCACCTCCACCTGGCCCACCGGAGTACCAAAGGCCCAGGCTCATCTTCCACACGCAGCTGGCTCACGGAAGCCCCACAGGCCGCATTCACGGTTTCACTAACGTCAAGGAGCTGTACGCTAAGATCGCAGAGGTGTTCAATATCTCCTCCTCAGAGGTAATACATACTGGCTGGATGGAGAGTCTGTTTGGTTAGTTGACTAAAAGCTTTTTTTTCTTGACTTATAATCACACAAAAATAGGCTGATAAAGAGGTCAGTGAATGGTTACTGCTTTTTTTCTTGTAAGTCTGGTCTGTTAGTCTAGCTAGGTGTTAGGTTTCCATCAAGGCTTGTTTCCATGATGCACTAAAGAAGATCACTTGGCCTTACTTCTAACTGACAAACATTAAAGCTGTTTGATCCTTGCCGGGATCAATAAAATACACAGAAAGGTCTCGTCAATGAGTGTCACACACATAGTATTGAACCATGCTGATAAACTGGAAGTGGCCTTACATAGCAATCTAACCTGCATGACAAACAGATAAGCCCTGATATTCAAGTAGAAGTACGTTATTGTCTTCGATGGATAGTAGGCTAACAACTTTAAAGAAATTACTAAATCACCTTGGTCCTGGATAACAGCTTCGCACAAAATGGTATGATCATTCCTTTTAAGCTCACAGAAACAATTAATTGTGAAGCTTATTACACTGGACATGAGAGATCACCAAACATTGTTACACACTTCAAGGATCACAGTGGAAATAAGCCTTATGTTATCTTTGACTGTACTGAGGTGGGCAGTAATAAATGCAATCAATCAATCAATCAATCAACCAATCTAATATTTTTATGAAAGACTTAAAAAGTAATAGTCAATATAAGCAGAAGTACTTACATGACTACATACATTCATTTGTTTTACATTTTTTATTTGCCAAACACACACATTTGCCTATGTTTGCTTTTTTCTTTTGATTTCCCTTTAAAACTATCAAAAGATCTGCAAAGATATTAAACACAAATTATTATAACACAAAAGTTATAGCACTAGCACACAAATACACACGCACAAGGCCAGTATATTTTAGAGATAATACAGAGATAATAAACGTTTAATGTAGTGGGTCAAGGGCTGTCAGTGTGGTCTGAGCTCAATGCCAACCAGAAGTAAAGGCTCTCTTGTTTACATTTTATGCATTTATTGTAGATGATGTAAGGTGTGTCTTTATTGCTGGAACAGATGAATGTCTTTCATGTGTCTAGTTTTTTTCAATAAATGCTCTACATATATTATATGAATTGTTTTGAATATCACTTGAATTGTATTAAATTCACTTTTATTATACTTTTAATCAATGGAACAAGAAAGCATGCTCACACCTCTTTTGTTTGTTTGTTGTCAGACCAAGAGTCTGGCTTGATTTGTAAATTAACTTGAAATCAATTGTAAATTAAGAGTTTGACATTTTTAGTACATGCATTGGGCAGCAATTAAGAATATAAACTATGGGAGGTTTGCTTATTTGTAGATACAGCTGGCTGAAAAGTGTATATGAATGTGTTTTGAAGGCCATCCTGTTATGAATCCAAGGACTGTGGAGACAATAGGAAGTTAACTTGATAGGTTTATCAGAAAAACAGCAACCATATACACAGAGGGCTAATACTGTAATCTTTGCCTCCAGCATTGATAGGAGGATAGTAGCTAATATCACAATTAGCAGAATCTACACGTCGCCTTTACCTTGACTGTTGTAATTACAGCCCCAAAGACCTTGGACTGTAGTTAGACTAATCTCGCTAGTTTTCTTACAGCTGCAGAAGATACCTTGGAGGCTCTGTTTGGTCAGCAGATTCCACCGCAAATGGTTTTTTAAAGCTGTCATATGTTTTTTATGGTTATTCACTATAGTGTCTGGAACTTTTAACATCTCTGTAACTCACACTGTCGTGTTATGCTGTTGGTTTCATGGAGCTGCAAAGATCCATTACAATAGGTTACTAATAGCAATTAAAAATTTATGTTTTACCATCTTACAGTATGCATATTTAAATCTCACTCAATTGTTTTTTTAACTTTGCAATACATAACCATTTGCATTTTTGTTTTGTGAGCCAGCTTACCGGGTGCCCATATTGGTGAACACTAGCAAGTTTTTGCCCCTCATTTTGGTTTGCTGCTCCTGTTTAGCAGATGCACTTCATAATTTTTCTACACTTTGACTGAATTGTGTTAATACAGGCATACATTGAGGTTAGGATTAAATCTAATTACAGGCAATTCAACCCTCGTGATTCCCTTAGTTTTATCGAATTATGCCACCAGAGGACGCCATCTGATTGTGTATGATTTTATGTTTTTTCTATTTGTCTTTGCTGTGTGTATTTATTTTTTTATTAATTATTTCTTTATTAATTTGATTGTTTTTTCATGCCTTTTAACCCTCCTGTTCGCCTCTGGTTTCAAACACACACCTTGGTGTGCCAGCAGTGCCCATCATATGTCTATCTGCCACAAAGAGATAGTGATTTGGGTAATTTTGACCCGGAGGACATCATGAGGGTTAACCCTCGTGATGTCCTCTGGGTC
>JAODUG010095049.1:0-11697 GCA_027564795.1 Aphredoderus sayanus | reverse complement strand
GAGAGAGAGAGAGAGAGAGAGAGAGAGAGAGAGAGAGAGAGAGAGAGAGAGAGAGAAAGAGAGAGAGAGAGAGAGACCCAGAAAGAGAGAGGATGACCTTGAATAAAAATCCTAGAGGTGTAGCTATAAACCCACCGTCGCTTACATCACATGTCTACATTTTTTGGATCAATGTGGGTTTAACATATAACTTAACAGGCAACATGATCATGTTTATGCCCACTCAAATTCCATTTGCTCTTAGTCAGTAAAAGCTACACACTTAAATGTGAACTTGATAGGCCTACTCACTGACTGAATATATTCATTATAGCGCTGTTTACGGCATATGCAATCAAGCCATGCACTCATGTGCGCCAAATAGTGCTGAGAAGGCCTATGTAGGCTAAAGTAAAATATTTACAGATTATTTTTAACTGTAAATAAAAACGAAATTATGTCAGATTTTGTTAAAGTCTGTTGTAAAATAACGTGTGATTAAATGCCCAATTTCAATAAATTTCTAACTAAAGAATATATTTATTTCTATAACGGGAGGATGACAGAGAACCTTTCAGTGAAGGTGGTATAATATCATCATATTTATACATTTAAAACTTCATTTAAGGTAAAAATGATCGTGCTGTACGACACAATAATGACGATAATAATAATAATAATAATAATATTATTGTTAATGATTATTAGTAGTAGCATTCTAAGTAGTATTAGTATTATTATTAGTATTTGTATTATTAACATTAAATATTATACTTTTTTGTTTTGTTTTTGGATCTTCAATGTAGTTGTTAATGCAATGATAGCCAAACTATAACTTTTCTAGCTAAATAAATAATTATTAGTATTTTTATAATCAGATTGTATACTTTAATAGTTCACCTTTATGTTTTCATACATTTTGCCTATAGGACTAGATCAAAATGTATTATTTAAAATTATTGTATGCCGAGGTTAAAAGTTAATTTTACCCTCATTCTTAAGCCATGCTTTCCAAATAGTTGTATTTACTGAACTCAGAAACGTATACACGCAATAATCTTTGGCCAATAGTAAAGGCTACTAATCCACCAACAAATAACACAGGCTATTAAGCGTTGAAATTAAAGAACTACAGTGGCTTTTGATTTAATGCTTGAAAACATTGTAGTGGGCCTAATCCTGAAAACTACTTTTCTTAAACCTGGAATGGTAACATATTGTATACGCGCGTCACAGTGCAGAGAATATCCATGAGTCATATTAAAACCATAATCGCAGTTATTTTGCTATTAGGTAATTTAAGATACTATTCAGGAAAATATCTCATTCACACGCACGCATGAACTAACGAACACCAATTTGTTTTAACCGTGTTTTAACCGTTAAAACAAATATCCTATTTCACATTACAATACGCTATGTAAAAATATTAATAATTAGTTGCAGGGAAATCGGCTTCAGTGTATGGGAAATGTTTTGATAATACATTACAAGCCAAAGTATGTACTATACCCTATACCTCAAAATATTCTAGGATAACGGATAGGTCATCCAAAATTGTTTGGCTAAAATGTAAGTATCCTGTTATTCTCTCTTAATTAATTTCGATCTGAATTAGTCTATTGATATAGGCCTATAGGGCAGATATTTTGCATTTTAATAGCAGATATGTTTGCCATAAGACATATTCAGACAAATGTTTATAGGAATGTTAATAACCCTCAGCCTATACACCAATTACGATGTAGCCTAATTCTGTAAATGTAAAGTTAATGGATCCATCTGAACAAAGTCCTACCTTGGTATGCCCCTGGTCACTGCTGATATTTTTCTCGGTAGCGCAGCATGGCTACGGTTCGGTTGTTGTCATGTCAGGCTGCTGGAGCAGCCAGGAGCACCAAAGGTTCAACACGGAACTGTTTGGAGCATATCTGCTACATGGTACGGTATGGCTATAGCCTAGGCTACAATAACATTTATTCTATAAGCTTGTCATAAAGACTCAGAGGAAAGCAGCCATGAATCAAAACCTATTGCAGTGTATGACAGATTATAAAACCATTTCACCGTTCACCTTTGTAAGATACTGACCCAAAATGTTATTGTGATGGTTTCCGTCCATGACAGAAGTCGAACCACTTCTTTATATGGAATAGCATAATCACTAACAAATATATTCACGCGTTTATTTTATGCAAGACAACAAAAGTAGACAACTATCTCCCAAAAACATCTCGCGACCCCTTGGGGTGTCCGAGACCAGAAACCACTGGACAAAACCACTGAATCCCTATCCTGCAATATACAAAAACCACACCAAAACAAAGACTGTGTGTTACTCAGAGACTGCAATATGCGGGCTCAAGATTACACGGTAGACTGTCTGCTACTGTGTCTTATATGAAGTAGGAAGTATGAAGCCTACATATAAGACACAGCAGGCAGCATATACTCAGTAAACAACATAGAAAATTTTCACATGCACAATCGCCTCGGGTGTTTACTTCTATGCAGAGTAGTAAGGCAACCATGCCAAAAAAGATAGCCAAACTTATTTGTTATTGTGCATATAAACCCAAATACCCAAATTAATATGCCATAGTTTTTTAGTCAGTTTTTAATCAAGTTTTAGACTCTAATGTAGTTTATTTTGTATCCATGCACAATAAATCGTATTAATTATATAGTACATGTGAAAAATCCTATAAGCTTAAATCTGATCTTATTTGAGATGTCCTGTTGTTTTCACTGTCAGAAACATCATCCAACTGCTGGAGTGAACTGTGGCTTTATAATATAATAATACATTTAGAGTGTGTGTGCGTGTGTGTGTGCATTTGTGTGTGCGTGTGTGTGCGTGTGTGTGCGTGCGTGTGTGTGCGTGTGTGTGTGTGTGCGTGTGTGTAAGGGATATCCTCTTGGCCTTGGCAAAAAGCAGCATGCGAAAGCCTGACAGAAACCAGACTAGTCCATAGAGCTTCCTCCTAACTAATGAATTCCTGATCACATTTATGCACAGCGCACACACGCACACACACACACACACACACACACACACATACACACATAAAAGCAATTCTTCTTGCAAGAGAATAGATTTCACTCTTGGGTTTGTTTTTATTTAAAATCAGACGTTGATGACAAGCGAGAGAAGTGAGCATTTACTAAAACCCAGAAAAGCTAGATAAGCTTTTTTAACTATAACTATAGATGCTGGTATTTACTGCTACTGGTAAGGTAGAGCTGTGGCGGTCTGGTTAGTAAAAAGAAATTATTGTAAGTTCATTTATTTCTGTTTGTTCCTGAAGAACATTGACAAAATACTTTAGCCACTCAGTGTCTGGCAGCCCTCCTCCTGATAATGTGTAACCTGAGACATATTGTTACAAACCTAAAAGTATTCTTAGAGATGCAGTTGGACAGACAGGATGGATGGGTGGATTGTTGGCTCTTCTTCAACCAGAAGGTGGCAATATCAACACCCATTCCAAGGCATTCTCTGTCCTGTATATATCTTCAGCTTGATAACAAGCTAATAGCTTTCAGGTTTAAAGTAAATCAACACAATTAGTATTAGTAGCCTATTGAAAACAACAGACATGATTTAAAGGCAAGAGAAGGTGCTGCTGAAAGCCATCCATGAGGGCATGAGCTCAAGGTTGAACTTGTGTGTGCACTGTGCAGGATCAACAGCATAGACTCTTTTCAGTATTGAGAAATCCTTACATGTCCTCTTATGTCCACATGAAAGAATCTCTCATAATTCAAAGTAGATGAAGGATGGCACACATAAAAAAGTGAGAAAGCCTCCTTCCATTAAATTCCATTCCAAATCCAAACTCCAAGGTGAATATAATAATATAGAATAATATAGAATACTATAAGGCATTGTTCGACCTGTCCAGCTGATAATCATATCTTATTGTTCCAATTATCGTGATTTGCATTTTTTATTTGGGTAATAAATGCTGTATGCATGTACCTCCATTTACATGAATGGAGTTTGCAATTTGGTAATATTGCGGTGATGGACTGAATGCCTAATGTACAAATGTCATGTGACATGGGTACATCACAGAACAAATATGTGGGTTTAATGTATTGTGTGTTTAACGTCCATTTAGTGTCATGCTCAGCACATTGACACAAATCCAGTCATATACTAATTATATACAAAACGTTAAATTCCTGATAAGAGAGGGCAACATTAAAAAACGTTAAGTACAATATATTTGAGAGGTTGTCACTGGGGATTAGGATTAGTGTGTCACTTATAAATATATACTTTGAAGCATGCTGTGCAGAATCTTCTGTCTGCATCATGGCTAATTTGTCTCAAAGCAAAGTTTGAAACACTATCAAAGACCATTGCTGTGTGTTGTTATACACTAAACCAGTTTAAACATAACTACTGTTGCTAGTCGGCCAACGGCATCTGTTCATGTTGCAAAACCCTGCTGTACCAATATCACCAATGTTCTACAGAAGCAGAACAAACCTAAAGATAGAGCAACGTTTATAGCCTTAAAGGTGGAGTCAGCGATTGTAAGCAAATACACTTTTTTGTCAAATTCAGCAAAGATCTCCTCACGGTCCACTAGCTGCCTGTTCTGTGTGCGTGCTGAATAATCCTGAATTGGAGACAATACTTAATCTCAGTATTGTCTCAAAGGACTACACAGGCCAACCTTTCACCTCCTGAACCTTAGCTTCAACTGGGCATGGAAAAGCTCCCTAAGGACCGGACACCCACACACACACATTAGTCTTACCTCACTCCACAACAAGCTACACGGGTCTCGCTACCATGATATAAAGATAAAAATAAATAACATACAAATAATACCTTTCTGCTGCCATCTTAGCTCAGATCAGCTTAGCTACTTCTTCTTCTGACGCTGGCTGTCTCTTAAAAAAACCAGTTGGGATAAACACAAATAGACCCTTCCAGGGCAATTATAGGATGCAATGGGTGCCAAATAGGCCACATTACTATGCTAGCTAGATAGCATACACTAGTAAACAAAGAATATGAATAGCAAAGTGTATTGTGCTGATACATAACACCACAGAAGTTACTGGCCACTAGTCGGAGGTCAACAGCAGGATTGGTCCAGATAGGAAACAAATCTGTTCCATAGATCCTTAGCACTTCCAAATCCACACAGGAGGAAAGAGTGGACAGAGAGAGCTCCTTGCTTACACACATCCGACTCACTCGCTAATTCCAATAATACTCCCACAGGAGAGCATGGGCTAATACAAGTAAGAGAATTCTGTTGCTGATGTTGTGCATCAATTGTATCCCAGCTATCATATGTGGAAGTTCACTAATATTTGAGGATACAGGTCTATTGCGGCAAGACATGTTCTAAATAATCTTAAAATACAGCTAAGACATGTGGGAATGTAGGCCAAATATGGGTTTCCTGTTTGTGAAAAGATAAGTATCTTCTATCTTTTATGAATGCTTAGGTCAATGTTCTTTGGTGTACAGAACAACACTGCCCATTAATACAATGCTTAGAATGTCTTGTTTTCAGTCAACAAGTTTCATTACCTTCTATATGATCTGCGTCCTGGCTAATCTTGGTCGTTTTAGAATAAGGGGCTTCTACAGTAGTAAAGGTCTCATTTTATTTTATTATTTATTTGAAAATAATGTGAAGCAGCCAGCTCTTTAAAAGTAATGAAGCAATGCTGGCCAAAAGAAATATATACACAGATGCTTATTAGCATGAAGGCATTACATTCATTTTTTTTAGTACAGAATTAAATAAACTGTCTGACAGTTTGCTGTAATTGCACTAGTACAGCAACATGCTGGCAATCCAAACTCACGTGTACAAATGCCATGAGACCTCATAAAGGTGACACACTATTGTTGCACTGTTGATTCCTTTATCAAGTGTTTACCTGACAAGTAGATAAATTATCAGTTTTTTATATACAGAAATAATAACATTATGAAAGAGTACAAAGGCTTTGTAAACATTGTTGGCAAAATGTTTTGACATTTTTCCTGATACGGCTTCATTCTGTAGCACATCCTATTTGGAAGAGCGTCAAATGTCCTATGGCCAGACTGGCAAGAATGGTTTACAGTGGTGCTATTTTTTAAGAGTTTAATGAAACACAGAACATCTAAACAGAGAAACAAATCAACTGAAAATGTCTTTGAGAGGGGAATGAGATGGGGGCTGTTTGGTGGGGTGGAGGGTTAAAGTACCTAGATTATGTTTCCGTTTGAAGTTTGCCCGCCACGTATGCACGCACACACACGGCACACACACCCGCACATGCACGCACACACATTCACACACACACAAAGCAGACCACCACTGTGGTTTTACAGCCAGTGATACACACACAAGCTCACATATGCACACACAGGAGAGCTGGTGTGGAGGGTAGATTGGTAGCAATTTTCTGCTTAATGGGCTACTTCCCTGAACCGGTCAAGCTATAAATCCTCTGGTAACAAATGTACTAACATACACTAATGCTGTAGTAAAAACACAGTCTGACCACATCGCCAAACGTAGCCAAACTTAAAAGTCTGTTTAATCCCTTGTGAATATTTTATTAGATTTTTCGACGTAGAAATTTGAATCTGGATCTAATTGTTTTTGGGGTTTTAGAAGTCCAATATACTTTTTGTTCAATTGAGAGATTATCTCCCCACAGTCTGCTAGCTGTCCATTCTGTGTCCTGAAAAAGCCCTGGTTCTGTATAATGGAAACACAAACAAAGTGGTGCAGACCGAACCACACAACACTATCCTATCCTTAGCAATGAACCAATGTAGGGGGCATAGTCTGTGGGAGCACAAAAGGAAGACATGTATTGATTTTGAAGTTTAGTTCAAACATCAACAGTTTCTACACCTTCATATTAGATTGTTCATTGGGACCATTTGTTTTAAAATATCTTAAAGAAACCAGATAGACTGGAATGAACAGAGAGGTTTCATCGGAATCCACATCCGCATTCGATTTTTGAAAGGAGGGCCCTCCCCTTTATGTAGACCAGAACAACCCAGTGTTCCATGCAAGTCAGTAGGGAGGTCCGCAGATTTGACCATATTATTGCCCATTATTTCTCTCTGGAGGTGTTAATTGATATTTTGAGTATATCACATTAATTCCCAAGTACCTATCAATCTTAGGCCACAATGGTATTTCTGCAGGGAACTGTTTTGGGGTAAATTTACTTTGTTTCATGCCATGCATGGTAGAGTTAGCTGTCCGGATGTTTTGTTTAGCCTTCTAGAGCTTTAGTTTGACTTTGCCAGTTTGACGGCAAAACCAAACTAAAAGTTTGCCTATGTTTGGCGATGTGGTCAGACTGTGTTTTTACTACAGTATTAGTGTATGTTAGTACATTTCGCGTAACAATTGATCTGACCAATCAGCATTGTACTAAAAGTTGCAGGCGTGGTTTAAGTGTGATGACAGTGAAAGCGACTAGAAAACTACTTGAAAACAACAATGACACAGATGGCTCATCCAATCAACAATCAACAAGTGCTTGGCCTATTGAAACAGTTTCGATAGAGTCCCCAGATGGACTTGTGTCTAACAATCCATCTCAGGTAAGCATATGTCAGTCTCCTCAGCAAAATGCTATTGGTGACATTCAGAGACCAGAAACGTAAATTTTTTCTTCTATTGAAATGCTTTACAATGCTCTATAATAATAATAATAATAATAATAATAATAATAATAATAATACACTATTTATACAGTATACCACCTTTCATACAGGAGTTGCAGCTCAGTGTTTTATAATGCCAAAAAAAAAAAAAAAAAAAGGACGAAAATAATAAAATAATACATAAATGGAATAAGAAACAAGAATTTTCCTAATAATGTATAGGCCTACATGGCAAATATTGTAATGAAGGGTAAAAACAGTAAAATACTTTTCTGGAAGCGGATTTCTTTATCCCTCTGACTGGCTTGTCCCTTCTCAGTGTTATCAGCAACAAATACGTGAGACAATAGGATTATTTCTCACAGACCAATCAAATGTGAGGCAATACATTCATTCCTTACCAAGCATAAAACATTTTTTTTAAATCTAAATAAAAATTATTAAATATTTAAGGTTTATTTTGAACAAGTATAAAAATATATCTATAATATTCTATCTTGTTATTATTCCAATATCATTGAATAAACTGTGCTAGGCAGTTGGTGGTCCTGCACATGACAGTGTCACTCACAGCTGGGGAGGGAGAAATGGTGTTGTCCTCTGTGGGGGTGACATGGTGGGCAGTATCTCTAGTTGGTCAAGGTTGAGCTTGGTTGAGAGTGGTCCAGAGATTTCAATTGCTTTCTATTCTTTCTTTAGTAAAAGCTGCTGTCTGCAGAGTTGGGAAAGGCTTTTAGATACCTTTTTTGTGATATACATATTCCCTCCAAAAACGTATATCTCACTTTCAAATTAGCTCACTTTTGGAAGTGAGGTACTTTTTGAAACAACAGTGTCCTTCTAGTTTCAACCCAAACAAACAACTTCAAAGTTAGGTAGGCACTTTTAGTGTAATTTAGGAGAACTCATAATGGTAAGATAAAACAATGAATTAAGCCACATAATGTAACAAAGGTTTAACTTTCAAATGTGCCATAACACGTTATTTTGGGGACAATGTTTCATAATGTCTAATGAGCCCATGCTTGGCCTGTCAACTGTCAAATTAGCAATTTGGTCTACATTTGATGAAAATTATTTAAATCACACACAAAACACACTATACTGAAAGGCTTGCAGTGTAGAAAATGACGGTCAATTGTGAATAATGTATCCTTTGTCTTTATTAGGGTATGACCAAGCTTTGAATGAGATAGAACGAGTGAGAGATTGGAGAGTGTGTGGCTGCTTTCTTGGGGTCAGTGTGGATGTGAGTGGAGCAAATAAAAGACGCTTTGTTTGCAACCCTCTAATGTCACTGGGTCGGAAACAACCCATTTTCCTTCTTCTGACCAGAGAGAGAGATTTCCCAAACTGACTGATCGAATGGAGCCCATATGTGATTAAAAATACATTTAATAGCAACTTTTCGCTACGTAACCCTGAAGATGATGTGTGTGTGTGTGTGTGTGTGTGTGTGTGTGTGTGTGTGACTGCTTTCTTTTTAAAGCATCTAAGATTATTAATTTCCTTTTGTTTCACCAGAGAATTGCCTCAAAAAATGTTTTAATTTTTAATTGTACAAATGCACACACCAAAAATCACAAAGCGTCAAAATCAATGAATTGCTAGTATTTTGGTGTCCTGCATCACTCAAAGCATTATATTGCTATTTGTATCATGTTCTGCATTTCTGATCCTTTTGAGTGCTCAATTCAATCTGTGGGAGGGCCTTGTGCTTTAATCTGACACATCAGTGGTCATCATTGCTGTTTAGAGATGTACAATATCATATTTTACACTGTTCATAATTTATAGTGTTTAATTGGCGTGTTATATATAAGATGCACCATGAATACAATCTCAATAAGGTCGAAAATAAAATAAAAAATATAATAATTTTATATATATATATACTGTATAGCGAGAGAGAGAGAGAGAGAGAGAGAGAGAGAGAGAGAGAGAGAGAGAGGGTAGACCAGATGCCCTGTTGACAATGTCCAGACTGGTTTCTGGCCCAACCATAATTCACTTAACCTCTAGGCCTGTGTGTGTGTGTGTGTGTGTGTGTGTGTGTTTGTGGTGTCCTGTTTTCCCTGTGGCCCAAGCCCTGTGTTCTGGCCCAAGAAACAAAAGGTTAACTGAATTTTGTCAAAATTTAATTGTCCGTGCACTCCCCTCCCTGTGTGTGTGTGTGTGTGTGTGTGTGTGTGTGTGTTTGAGTGTGTCTGTACAAAAGTTGCACATTACAATAGATGTATAGACAAGAAACAATAGACAAATGGTTGTCGAAGATGGTTTTCAAATGTAGATTTTTACTCATAAATATACATAATAAACATTTGAATTGTCTTAATAAGAAGAAGAAGAAGAAGAAGAAGAAGATGTGTAACCATTTACATTGATGGTAATTTTAAATTAGTCATGCATTGATATATGAATTGATACATTGAACCTCTAGACAGGACACTGGATTCTGGGGACCATGAGAAACATTGAAATCTTTGACAATGTTTATTTTGATATGTTGTATGCAGTGAGTTTGCTATTACTGTATAGGAAGCAAAGATATGGGGGCTAGAGGTCAGAGTGGCTCCAGAACCTTTGTACAGAAGAGAGTGACAACAGGTTTGGCACTGCATTCAAAGCCATATGTAGACAGTTCCCAGCTGGGGCCCAGGTCAGTGAGCTGGGCATAGGTTTTATGAGATGGATTTTCCAAAGATGGTCAGATAAATGTTTGATGGCAATATAAACATGGTGTATGAGTTATGAATATGATAGAGCTAAATACGGACAAGTTATAGTGTAGGGCCACTTGCCAACTCTAATATTTACACATTAACTGGGAGCCTTAATATGGAGAAACTGTGTGTGTGTGTGTGTGTGCGTGTGTGTGTGTGAAAGAGAGAGTGTGTGTTGGCATTAGTTGGCTGTAATAAAGAAGGACTTGATTCCAATTGAAATACACACACCCACACACACGCACACACACACACACACACACACACACACACACACACACACACCAGTCTTGCATGTACATGTGCTGAAGGTGTTAAAGTGTGTATTTGTCTCCTTGCCAGTTTCCTTCCATTAGAGAAAGAGAGGGGCTGGTGGGCCTTCCCATCCATCACCTCACTTGTGCCCCACAGCCTCTTTTTAATGTAGTTCAATGAAGATATCCATATGTTTTGAAATGCTGTTGCATGCATAGTTGTTTTAATATGTTTATGTGATATGCTAATAGCTGTACCTGAGGCAAGTTGCAAACGTTAGAGTTTTTATTAAATGTAATTAACCGTGTGTGTGTGGGAGGGGGGGTGAGGGGGTGCATCAGTATGACAAAAGAGAATATCAATATAAAAATACAAATGTAAAATAGTATTATTAAATAACATCATAGTATCTGCTGAAACGGTCAGTGTTTCAAACAGTTTTCATCAAGCTCATGTTATAGCAACACAAAGAAAGAAATGATCAATAAGTCATGTGAATTAAATCCTGTCTATCTACAGGTAAATAACATAAAAAGTATGACTGATGACCGATGATAAAAAGTAAAACTAAGTAAGACTTTCAAAGATAATAAACCTACAATGAGGAAACAACAGTTCAGTCAACGTCTTGTTTATTTAAATAATATCACACACTTTTCCACTGTAGGACACTGGCACACATACAACACACACACACACACACACACACACACACACACACACAGGGAATGACATCAAGTTTACTTTATAGAATAATCTCAATATGTGTGTGTGTGTGTGTGTGTGTGTGTGTGTGTGTGTGTGTGTGTGTGTTTATGTGTTTGTGTGTACAACAGATACGAAGTGCTATCTTTCCACACACCCTTTCCACAATGAGGTCACTAAACTTTTGGCATTTATGTGTGTGCGTGTGTGTGTGTGTGTGTGTGTGTGTGTGTGTGTGTGTGTGTGTGTGTGTGTGTGTGTGTGTGGGGTGGAATAATTCAACACAAAGTCAGAACAGGCTGGTTCCCATGGTATTAGTAGAAGTGGTGTAAAAGATAGGGCTGTGTGTACGTGTGTGTGTGTGTGTGAGAGAGAGAG
>JAODUG010095027.1:0-11698 GCA_027564795.1 Aphredoderus sayanus | reverse complement strand
TATATATATATATATATATATATACATGTAGTGAAGATTGGTGTATGAGTGCTGCATCAGCAAAATATAATTTTGCACAGGAAAAACTTAACTGGCACGGAGGTTAGCATGCAAGTGAGGGCGGGACTTCAGCTCCCTATAAAGTGTAACAGGATTGGACTAAATACTGGAATAATGTCAAGAATAAATACATATTTGAATATTAGCATTCTGTGCTACCAGTGCTCAAAGGTCAAATGACGCTTGGGCATTGATTGCAGGGGAACGTGATAAACGTTTCCTTCTGAAGTATTTCTTCTGTATGTTTACGTGTAGTGTGTATGACGTGGTGTGTGTGATAAAGCGCTCATCTACTGTTTGCTCCTACTGTACAGTAACATCATGTAACAGGACAGTGGAACAGGGGCTGGTGCTGATAAGTGTGTGTGTGTGTGTGTGTGTGTGAGAGAGGGGGATATTAATGAGTCATGATAAGACAGAGGGACAGCCTCTGATAACTCTCTACTCATACTGTATGTGTAGATCTCCCACACTATCTTTGTGTGTGAAGTAATCAGTATTCTGCCTTGTAATAAAACTACAAGCATGTCATGCATGTGTAACCGTTTTTAATGTGGCATACAGTGTAAAAGTTGTGAACCCACATTAATGAACCCTTCTTTAGACAGCGTAAAAAGCTAAAAGAATAATATAGCTATTAATACAGCAGATATGTATGTAGTTCTTTATTGAAGTCTCTCAGTATCAAATCATATTAATAATACTCTAGCAATCAATGTGTGTGTATTTTCATTTATGTATGTATTGCATGTATTTCATATATGCAATTAGCCGATGCAGGCTTCCCTCTTCTTATCTATTGCTTTTTTCTATTCCTCTCCATCAGTTCTCCAAAGATACAGTTCACAAAAAGGGTGGAGCTAAAGAAAAGAGTTTCAGACAAATGTTGGCGTAAACACTTTCCCTTTAAAGGGCAGATAGAGAATGCCTGTAATCTTCTTAATGTTTGAGTTTACTTGCAATGATATAATGATATTTGTCACAAAGCCAACAGACTATTCAAGGGTAAGGATTGATAACATTTGTATCAGTACAGGACCTCTTGAAAACTTCACTAATGGTTTAGTTTAGCTTTAAGGTCCTAGAAGTGCATTTATTTGCATCTCATTGTTATGTTTATATTTTATTTTTAATTCATATATACAAAATGTGTATGATTGCCTCACAGTTTTGTTGTATTAGTGTAATGACTGTGGCTGTGGTTTACTCTTGAAGTCTTTGTGTGCAGTTCTTTCTGACATTGATGTTTTATAATCTGATATCTAGTTGCTAATTAAAAGATGACTTAATACTTAACCTGGATAGTCGTAAATTGTGTGTGAAAAATGTTTAGAACTTCTCATTTATATAATTACCTGACCAACAATGTTCAAATATGTGTTAGCAATTCAAAACAAATGATTCAAGAAAAGTACATGTGTTTTCCATGCATACTGTTAAGGTATATAATTGAATATATTAAAAGTTTACACAAATCAAATTATAGGGATTACTGAAAAAGCTATTTTATTTCTAATATAAATAAATGAATATGCTTCAATAAGACATGGGCTGAAATCTGGCCTAATTCTTGGCGTAAAATTAATGTTAAAATGTATACAACCACGAGCAGCGAAGAATTGCTGATTCAGTGTTTTTGCCGACATCTCTTCCAGGCTGACCTCTCATCATGACTGACTTGGAGGCATCGGTGGTCGGGGAGCCTCCCCCGCCCTACATCATCTTCGTGGTGGTGTTCCTCTTCTTCGTTACCGGCCTGCTGGGCTTCCTCATCTGCCACCTGCTGAAGAAGAAGGGCTACCGCTGTCGCACTGGCGAGATAGAAGATGAGGAGGATGAGAAGCAGGCAGAAAACATTGACGGTGGGTGAAGGGAAATAATAATAGAAATAATTATTTGTACTGAATTTCAATCATTAGGGTTGAACCGGGCCAGTCTCTGCTCCACAACTGGGCCTTGATCATATAACCTACAAAATAAAATAGCGGTGATCTTATAAGGTGCTTTTAGTACACAAGAACTAAGGACTACCGTTAGTGAGGTTTTTGAACTGATCAACACATTTCTTAGAAAAGATTTGCTTCATTCAAGAACCCAATTTGACTGATTGCATTTTGTGTGCGTGACAGACCACAAACGCTAATAGTGTTTTCCATTTAAACATCACCCCATTTTAAACAACTAGCATTGAGTTCAGCACTGTTTTGAATTTGTTGAAATGTAAAAAGAATTAAATGTGTACTAAATGGTGCTTCAACTGTCAGCCAAAAGATCTTTGAGCACATGTATTAAATGGGGTTGAATCTGACTATTTATTTGGATTTGGATCTCATCTCAAATGTATGTACAGTACCATACAACTTTTATGAATTTATTTAAGATATCTTACTGATGCATCCAGCTTAATCCCCTCAGGCAGAATACTTTTTTTAACTGTATAGTTTGAAAAGAAACGAAAAAGTCAGTCTTCTTCTTTTGCAAACATCCACAAATCCTTGCAAATGACTGAACATTTGAAGTTAATGTCAGGAGCACTTACACACACACACATAACAGCATATTCACATAACAGCCACATCAATGACCACAATTTGAAATCTGCATTTGCAACTGTATAAACATATACAATGAATCAATGAAATGAAAACCATTAAAGGGGTTATTCACTTTTTCCATTCGTTTGTGCATTTTTAGAAGATGATGAAGATAATCAGGACACTGTGGAACAGATCCTTAAGTGCATTATCGAGAATGAAGGTGAGGCCTTCTTCATCATATCATATACTATATATACTATATTAAATTATATTTGAATTAAATGTGTCCCATCATTTTATATACAGTATATTCATGTGTTATTCTGTGGTTAATAATAATGATAATAATAATAATAATAATATTAAAAATAATAAAAGTTTCATTTTAAATATTTATCTTGTTTTGAATTGCATATCATTGCATTCCATTCTGCTCGATGCTTCCTTCTTTTCATCTGTAGCTAACATGGAAGCCTTTAAGGAAATGCTGGGAAACCAGAAAGTCTGTGTGAGACACGACCCCAGGTAAACCAACCAATCAGCATTCTTTACACTGCTACTCAAAATGTCTTTTCAGTAATTGTGCTTACACACTCAATCATATGGACCCTTTCATGTAACATGCCCCCAAAATATGGGCTAGCTACCCATAATCAGGAAGGAGCACAGGATGTTTACATTACATGTGGAAACATATGGAAATACACTTGAAAATATGCCAGCTTGCACACTACTTTAATAACTGACAAACACATTGGGTCAGAAACTGACTGGAGTCACAGCAGGCCTCTAGTAGGTTCCCACATGAATCCAGTAATGTTTACATGATCTTAAAACCCAGAGGGACTTGACATTCATCCCCACAAGCACTTGTTATTCTTCCTTCCTTTTTTTATATTTCTGATTCCTTTGGGGGAGGGGAGAGGGGGTTTCACTTATTCAGTTTGGGTTCCATATTGGACATTTTTTATGCCCTGGCTAACATGAGATCATTTCCTTTTGGTACGCATTTAAATAGCTTTGGTTTAGGGTGAGAAAGTACATTTACTTAGTAAGTGGAAATTACACAAAAGTACTGTATTATTGGATTTAAAGTATATAAGTGTTGGAGCTGCATTGCATTAAAACGTAGTTTGTGCTTTGTCATTGTCAGCTCCATTATTGTGCTGTCCCAGTCCCATTATATACAGTGTGGATATGATATGGTCTGTATTAAAGTAATTTGAGTCATGCTTCATATACTTTACACGATAATGGCAATCTTTAGGTAATAGGCTGGAACTATTTCATTACATGTACTGTGAGAGTAGCACACATACAGTATATTCTGCCATGCTGAAAGGTAATTCAACTAAATAACATGGCAAAATGATATAGGAACTGAATGATAGTTTAGACACTTAGCCTGGACGCAGTGGGGATTGAACCAGTGACCTTTTGGTTATCAGGTGAGCTGCCCTACTACTGGTGTCCAACATATTTCAAGCAGAGGTACAGGAGAGCAAAACAGCCCTTCCATAAAATACCTGTCTCCCGGTAAAAGAACATCTCTGAGATGATGAAAACATACGTTGTGTAAGGTGGGGCAGCAACCCGATCTCTATCTCTCCACCACCTTCATCTGGCACTGTGCTTACTACACTATGTCAGTGTGTTACCTGGTGCTATGGGCCTAGGTGTACGCTGAAATATAGGACTGCAGCTGCCAATGACTTCAGGATTCATTATATAAAATGATCTAATATATTATATTACAGTATATAAAACAACTTAAATATACACATAATGATAAGAGGATTGTCTTAGGTTAGAGCTCACAAACAAAATAAAAACAAACAGTACATCCACGAAATGACATGAAAATGCAAACCATTCCATAAATAAACTGAAGCAGGTGTGCAACGCTGCATTGAAACGTGGTGACGTTGTATAAAGTGACTATTGCAGTGGGAATGAAAGAGTTGTTAAGCTCTCTTTGTGGCCAGAGTTGCTCTGAAGCATCTACCTGCTGGGAATAGCTCAAATAAGTAGTAAAGGGAGTGTGAAGGGTCCATAGATGTACTCTTCCCGTAGGTTAAAGCACAGGTTAAAGCACACTCCTCTGTTGTGTAGTACTGAATATCTTGCTACTAATTCCTACCATCTTCCGATCACTTCAGTGTAAGGTAGACTTGATGATGTGTGTTGAACGGTCAGTGCAGGTGCAGACTGAACGCAACACTGACACGCGAGAAGACATAGAAACAAACACGAAAGAGCGAACCACAAGATTCTGCTCTGTATATAATATTGGACATGCAGGGTATATGCAGAATGGCAAACAGGACAAGAGCGCTTTCCACAACCCACAACACATATACCCTGAGAGACACACACTTAGTGTGGTGGGAGACCAGTGTGAAGATGGGGTGCGTTTGGTATATGGATGGCTGCAGGCCGGTGATTAGCACAGTGGGGAGGTAGCACGGGAGGGGGAGCATTATCCCTGGTTGTGCCTCCGACTTTTAATAGTCACGCATATTAAACACAGGTCTGCTATAATAGTTAAAAATCACTCATATTTGCTAACATAGTAATACTTTATAAATCTTAAATTACTAATAATTATCAGGCACGGTGATGTCATAAGGTGATACCTTACAGTATATTACCTTCGGTTAGATTGCTTTGAAATCCTCTATCCTGTAGGCAGGCCATAAAATCAGAACTGATCTCCCCGTGGCCAATCTTTATACGTGGCTCAGTCAGGACCATGTTAGTCAAAGAATGTATTATTTCCATTGCAGTTATAATTGGCGGTATGGCTATGCTGTAGGACCTCCCTGCCCTTCCATGAAAATACATACATGGAAAGCCTTAGGCAGGGAGAGCAGCAGAGAGACCACCTCAATAGGGTACAGAACAGAGCCTGCATCAAACGACAACACATTGATTAAGTCAGTGTGTTGTCGCAGAGGTGGTGGGTTGCAAAGGGGCTTGCAGAGAAAGCGTCAGGAGAAGGCAGACGAAGGCACCTTAAATTAGGCTTACATTTTTGGATACCAGCATTCAGGGTGCTATGGATCCAGTATTGTTCGTCATTACTGATACCAAAAGCAGACAGATCACAATGTTTACTTCTTTGTCACCATGCATCAGCCATTTGTGGTGTGTTAATTGGGTTAGACATGGGTGTAGCCTAATATGTGTTTTATGTTCGATAATGCTGGATGATAGGGAAAAGTAAAGGACACAGTGAACAGTGATTAGAGGAGAGAGAGAAAATTTGGAAGTTCAATCCATTATGCCAGTTTCTTTCCTTGTTCCCTCTCAGAAAACACTCCATCTTCAATAGATTTCTAATCTGTCTGATGGACACGTTGTCTAAGGTTATGCAAACCTTTGAAGTGAAGCATCTTGGTCCGTTTGTGGCAGAGGACATATTTAATTTCCTGTCACTACATTGGCAGAACATTTGTTGGCACCACGCCACGGTTGGCAGTGAGTCTGGTTGTCATTGCATGAGAACCAAGGCTCTTGCATGACTTTCTCTCACGCACAGAAACCCACACATGGCTTCTTCATTTGTTACAAGAACATTTACATAATATTGGTTTTAAATCACTTGAAGCTTTCAAGTTATTTCTGTACTTCATTTCTTCTTTAATTATGTCCATTATAACTAACCAACCTAATAAAATGTTTGCATTTATTGTCAGTTGTGTTTGTATATTTTATAGCTTTACAATTCTGTACAGCTATATAAAATAGCTGTACTATTCCCTAAATCCAGTGGGTAGCACTGGTTCCAGCTAGCTATCGCTATCCGGTACCAGCTACAATTGTGTGCACCATGACCTGACAGACTTTATAATTTTAACAATACTTTACAGTATGCCCTTGAAGCTGTCACACAGCCATAGCTCTTGTCCTCTACTTGCTATACTTCTCTGCGGTGATAAAGGTGCTGTGGTTCAGGGCCAGGATTTTGCTGACTCATCTGTACGCAGTGTCTGTCTGGGCTGTTTTTGCCAAGTCATGGTTATGATATATGTGTTTGACTAATGTCTCTTTATGGACCTATTCAGACTCTTCTGTCATTTACAGATGATTCCAATATTCAGTAACGTTCATGAAGCACACATAATACTGAAAGGCAAAAGACAGGGCTAGATTTAATGCATAACCTTGTATTTTACTTATTGGAATGTGTGATGTTTTCAATCTGGTTTTTACCTACCACAAGTGAAATATTAATAAATAATTGCACCCACATGCAGTCAGAAGTATACCCTGTCTATTACATATTCTGAAGCTTATTTGGTGTCCTTATTATATGCTATTTAAATGGTCAGAGGTATGACTGTACGTTCCAAGATTCACCTATGAATATTTTGGCCCACGTAGTGCTTATATAAGCAATAACAATTTCACTCTACTCTCGCCAGTAATACACGCACCCTTTAATGTATTTATTATTAATACCTAGTAGCGCTACATTCATTCTAAGACTATTCATTCTAAATGGATTGGCTGTTCATCTCCAGGTTGCTGCGTAAGGACTCAGTGGGTGGCATTCCACCTCACCACCACACGGTGCATTCAGGCAGCGATCTCAACTCCTGCCACCTCTGCGCCCAGGGCCGCTCCAAGAAGAACCGCAGGCGCAGCCGGACGCCCCGAGCCAAGCAGCGGCCCGGGGAGCAGACCGTCTTCTCTGTCGGCAGGTGGGAACCGAACACATGCAGCGCATTGCGTTTACCCATGTTCTATGGTAGATGTTATCTGCATTTGGTATAAATGAGTGGACTGTTGAGGTGGTATGTAAGCATTTCCAGCATATTCATGTGTATTCATGTTCATTCCTTTTAGATTCCGGGTGATACACACGGACAAGAAGCTCCACGGAGGTCCCAACCCACTGGACGACTCCGGGGAGCAGCTGGACCAGTCGCAGGACAGCCAGGATCAGAAGGAGGGTGAGGGGGAGCAGAAGGAGGGGGGATACAACCTGAGGAACATGTTCAAGGATGTGCGGCCACCGTCGGAGAGCACCAACGGGTTCGTCCCCAACGCGGGAAAGCGCAAGAAGAGCCTGACCATATTTGGTCTCAGACGGGGCAGCGACCCTATAGGGGTCAAAATATCCTCCCTGCCAGGCGGCGGAAAGTTCCAGCAGGACGTCGTGCTGGAGGACCCGCTGGAGACCTCCAGTCAGCCAAACGGCGAGTCCAAAGCCAAGGCTGCCAATGGTTCCTCACCAGATGCAGTTTCATCTCCGCCGGAGGCTAAAAGCCCGCCGACACAAGCACCCAGCACCCTTCCCATTCCACGCAATCGTGCGCCCTCGCAGACGGTAAAGAAGGACGAAGGTTCCCACTCTCCTGGGCCACTGCAGACATCTACGCCCATAGCTCCCGGGCCTATAGGCCTGCCAGGTCTTCCTGCTTCCATTCCTGCCCCTCAGCCTGAAGCCACCTCTAGTAGACGGTTGTCATTTGTCCCAACCCATAGTGGCCCCAGCTCCATCTCCAGCCCAGACCTGGATGTAGGAATTGGGGCTAGCCTAGCTTCAATCAGCCTAGGTTCCTCCTCCAGCGTTTCTTACCCAGCCAAGACCCTATCACCCTCCTTGTCTTTGAAGACTCCAACCTCGCCCCTGGTGCTTACACGCAGTCCCAGACAAGCCCAAACCTCGAGGATGACGCACACCCAGGCTGCCACCATGCCCTGTCCAGCTCTCACGCCCAGCCCTAAGATCTCCTCTATCCTGAAGAAGCCCGGTCAGTCACCCATCCCACCTTCAGCAGATACACCCTCCCCGGTTGGGTCCCCTAATCCATTACCTACAAGTTCACCTCGGGTGAGTGTCAAGTCAGGTAGCCGGACCTTTGTATCATCTACTGAAGACGATGTGTTCCCGGCTCCCATTTCTTTGATGGATAGTGAGGTACCCGGATCCATCATACTGAAGTCTAACAAAAAGTCAGAGAGGCCTGGGATCCTCAAAAAAGACAAACCTTTTCCCAGTACAGGGGATTTTAAAGGTTCCGCCCCTTCCTCTCCCTCAGATGTTATGTCTAGGGACAGACTGAGCTCATTGCCCATCTCTCCCTCCAATCCGCTCTCCCCCTCTTCGCCACTAGGGGGGCGAGTAAGTAGTGTGACCATTGTCAAAGCCAGCCCTGATAGCAAAAGGGTGTTTTCGGTGGCCACTATGGTAGAGGAGAAAGATGCAGCTATTTCTGCAGTTGGGGAGACAGGCGATGAATGCACTGGACAGAAATCAGAACATTTTGGAGTTGGTTCATCGCAAGCTTCTCCAGCAGGAGAGGTTGAGTCAACAGAAGGCCAGGAGAGGGATGACATGGTGGAAATGGAAGATATAAGAGACTGCAAGGTGAGCCAAAGTGAGAAAGAGGAAACCCTGCGTACGTCAAGCACAGCGCAGGGACAGGACTAAAAGTGGTTTATTGGCTGGCGTGAGAGAGGTGATGAGTAATGAACTCCTCCTGTCTATACAGACAAAAAACAGAAATGAAGAGGATATTGGCTTCAGTAGGAACAAATGTAGAATTATAAGATGAAAGATTTGAGCACTGGGAGACAGGGTGGAACAGGGAAAGACTGCAAATTAGAAACTTGACAAACATAAAAATAAGGCAAAGCAATAAAATGGAGCAAACATTGTTATTGATACAATTGTTTTGAACTGAACTTAGCTTCACTCGATACTGGTGGCCTGACTTTAACTGGCTTGCCATCGCTTTGAGACCAGTCTCATGGTCTAGAGTAGTACCTGTGAACATTTCTGGTTAGACTAAAATTGTCTGGCCGATATATTTCCAGATTGACTAGTGAATTCATTCTCTAGCCTTTTCTTGTTTCTTTTAATAAGGATGTACAAGTACAAACATACATCAGCACCAATGTATTGCGATTTTATTTAATAATCAATATGATAGAATTGGTGCTTATTCTGACAATGGATGGTGGAGTGGTGGCATCTTCAAATATCATGTACTGTTTCTCTTGTAATTCTCTTAAAATGGAATATAGAGCACAACGGACAATTCTACTTCACTATGATGTTACACTATACATTTTTATCACAACACAAATCAGGTATTGCTCATCTACAGTAAGGGTCCGTATAAATATAGCCATGAAACCCAGCAGCCAGTTAAAACTATAGCTATGCTGTGAACAATATTATATTTCCTGATACCGTCAGTTATATGGACCAAACTGTTAATCTTCCCTCTTCATAACTTTGCATGTATTTGTATAGTATATCTGGGCTGTTACAAACAGGAAAACGTTTTGAGCAACCTTGGTGCAAATTTTCCAAAAAAAGTCTAACGATATTGATAGCATACACATTTCGAATTTGTAAATACAATTTGTAAACATATGAACATGCAGTGTTAGTGTATGTTTTCCTACATGATTGTGTTCATTATAATTATTTAAGCAATGTTTTTCATTTGCTAGTTTGCATATGACAGTATACAAAATGTGCTAAATTAGGTTTCAAAACATACTAATTTAAGTATGTAATTTATGTTTACAAATTGTATGTTTCTATGTATTTATTTTTTTAGCTGTCCCTGGGATTGATAGTGTTATATGCTAATCTTAAAGTTGCTAGGGGGATGACAATAGTCCAATATACACACCAGTATTGTAACCAGTATAAATAGCCAACTAATGTTTCAGTCGCTTCAACCAAAGCACACCAATGCTCTCTCTCAACGCAATACAAGCTCTGCTATCTGTTATAAAATTGTCATGGACAAATGTGTCACATGGAAAGTATATACCACTTCATTCAAATTGGATTTGGACAGATCCAGTTTCCCCAACTCATCATTTTCTGTTGACATATGAATAAGACAGATTGCTCACCACGAGGGATGCAAAATGGCACAATCACAAACGAAGAAAATATATAAGACTTATGATTGTATTATTGACAAGTATAAATAAAGAACTCAGCCAGCAGAGGAGTAACATTCACTTTTCCACATAATACACCATGAAAATTCACCTTACAACTAAAAGAGAAGCAATGCAATACTGATTAAAACTGTGAAACATAATATGTATTTTAGTGTATTACATTGTATTTTTAAGTATGAACATTCATTTTAACTTTGACTTGTAATACAGCAGATAACTGGTGATGTGTAACAATTAGTGTCCTTTCACAATGTCCAGGCTAATCCTAACAAGGAAATAAAATCCTAAAACAAGCACCTTCAAAAAGCTCCTCTCTACCAGAAACAAAATTGCATGCCTGCAACTAATATTAACCAGGACTTATACAATTGCTACAGCTACATGCTACAGCTATGTGTGTATGTGTGTCTATTTCACATTTCATATGTTTGTATGCTTGCAAGCTATATTAGCCTACTACAATGGAAGAAAAATAAACTACTGTTTATATTTTATGCAAGGCTTCCCCACACAACTAGGCCTATAAAGGCTTCCAGGGAATTCTATATTTGGTTTCACACAACTTTAACGTTCCCTGTGTTAATGGGAACGTTTTTCTCTCAATGTAATTTCCCCACCCTCACTTTTTAACCTTTCTTTCTCAGTTTTGCTTACCTCATCTTTCTATCTCTTTAACTTGTGGTCTCAGAAATGTTTCCTACCAATTGCTATGAATGTGCCAGCTTTAACATATGATCCAATATTATGATAATTTACCAAAAAATAACAAAACTAGTGAAAACGTAATGGCCAATAGCATTTAGCTACACATCAATGTATAGCTTCTGTAGCATCTGTTTTTGTCAAAAGATATACTGTATTGACTAAAATGCGTTGCATGTAAGATGGAACAATATCTCCCTCTGCTGGCCACTAAATATGCCACCTAAATACACTAATAATGTTCGTACAAACTAAAACATTGATGTGTGCGATATCTACAGCTAACTAAATATATGAAGGTATTTATTATTGTATGCTATGCAAATATGTTTCAACATGAAAAATAGATGGATATGGGATACCAATAAATTCTTACATTAAAACATATAACATGTAAATAATTCTAAAATGCAAGATGCAACAATAACCCCAACCTTTGCTTTTGTATGTGTTGTTCT
>JAODUG010095016.1:0-11698 GCA_027564795.1 Aphredoderus sayanus | reverse complement strand
GACTATCTCCTCATGGTCTGCTAGCTGCCCGTTCTGTGTGCACTGAAAACATTACCTAGTGTTTCTACACAGCCCTGGCTCTGTAAGTGGGAACACAAACAAACAGGTGCAAACCGCACCACACAACACTATCCTAGCCTTGGCAATGTGTGTCCAATGTGTGGAGCAGAGCTTCTCAGAGAGCACCCTATGGCATTGAAGGAAGAGGTGTTATCGATTTGATTGAGTTCAAATATCTATAAGCTTTCTTCAGAATGACTGACAACACCGTTCATTTTATATAAAGCATTAACGTATGTTCTATGTGTTTCTGTCCTTTCTAGTGCAGTTTGGCCATGGCTGTGGTGGCAGCCCTAGTGTCGAGCTCAGTGACCAACAGCTAACACACTGCTGTCTCCAGTTGTTCTTGTATCTCCGTGGTGTGAATAAGTGCAAAGTGGGGAGGAGGAGAGCAGGCTTGTGCGGTTGGCGGCGGTATGTTGTTGGAATTGAATGGACACAGTAGCGTCTAGCATGCCGGGAGGTTTTGGGCCTCTTACTTTGGGCTTATGTTGCCACACTAACCAGTCAGCCAATCGGCATTAGCCGGGCGGCCTCTGAGCTTTGGCGGTGACGATGTGTTGGGTAAGAGCTCATTCACAGCTTGTGACCGTTGCGATCACTGTTGTGAGGCTGAGGATAAGTGCACGTCTTCTCACGCTGCCTTCACTACACGGTGTAATCATACCAATCAGACAGCCTTTCTCTTCAGCAGGACTCTGGATACTGGTGCCCTCCTCACTGTGGAACAGCTCTGTGTCTGATGTGCCATCACAGCACCAGTAATTATATGCTGATGGATTTCTTTCTCAGAAGTTGTTTCTAATCCAATATATCACACCTCAAATGTTGTGTCCAGAATAACACATCACAGCACAACAGATCTGTTTACACATACACTGAGCTGGGGGAGTTTCTGTGGTTCCTAGGAAACTGTATAAGACAATTGAATGAATATTGAAAGTGGAGGAGATTTTCTTGATACAGAATGAGAAGATGTAGGAGGCTGTGTGTGTGAGTGTGTGTGTGTGTGTGTGTGTGTGTGTAAGGGGTCAAGTCGTAGCTCTGACATCCACTCTGAGTGGGAATGCGTTGTTATTCAACCACTTCTGAGCCGAGAAGATACAATGAATGCTGCGCACACACACAAAAACACACTTCATTTCCTGTGCATCACAAAGCCCAGACAACGACAGCCTTTATCATCTGACCCTCCCACCCCGGCCCCAGAGGTCACAAGGCTACATCACAGACAAGACTCTCCAATGACAAAATGCGCTTGGCAGCAGCCTATCCTGAAGAGACCGCCCCATTTATTTCCACCTAATCCCACCGACCCCTGCAACCCTCATTAGCAACACACAGAAACCTAGCATACAATGGCTGCTGGAGGAAGCATCTCAGAAAAAAAAAGCTTGCTCCGGTTCCTTTTACAACACAGACTTATCTGGCTTATCTCCTCCTCTCGCTCATACAGACATAAAGTGCAGTTAGTCGCTGATTGTGAGAGTGATAATGGGAGAAACAACAGCTCCACCATCTCATCTCAGACCACTAATATGATGGGACGGGAGCTCGGGCGCGTGGGGCCAGCCACTATAATTACAGTCTCTCCCCGGGACGCAGTCTTTCAGGGAAGAGTCGGGGAGCGCCGCAGATGACGGGGAGCACAGAGGGAACAAACCACTCCGCTGTTTCAGAGCGGCGGGATGAAGGCCTGAGAGCTGCTATTCCTCCAGGGGGAGGAGAGGAGGGAAAAGGGAGGTAAATGGTAGATAATGCTAGCCTGGTGAAGGCAGCCAGCCTCTCTCAGCTCCCCAGCTCTTCAAGCCAATCCTCTGTGGGGCCCACATCAGAGCAGGTGACTGCTGCTGGCCTCTGAGAGGAGATGGGGGTGGGGGTGAGAGAATGGGAGGGACTGGAAGGAGAGGGAGACTGGGAGATCAGTGGGACTTCAACAATATGGATATTTGTTTAGTGTCTCAGTAGGATATACTGCACGTTCACACACCAAGTGTGTGTCTACTGTTAATGACCTAGTTTTACTTTTAGGTCATTTAGCGTTTGTTTTGTTCCTAAGTGGCTCACTGTGACTGAGCACAATTCCAAATTCCACAGGGCAGGTAGCGGTTATCTTGCTCATGTTTACAGCTACTGAGTTGACCAACTAGCCTATAAGCTACCCAGTGTGATGTACAGTTTTGTTTCGTGTGATGGCGGCAGGCAGGATAGGACCCAATCGCACAACAACACGGAACTCTCAAGGGATTTATCCAAACAAAGTGACAGGCAGGAACACGCACCACATATGACAATGATCGACAAGGTCAAGAGAAACACAAGGGCTTAAACACCAGAAGACAAGACAGACCATTGGACAGAGACCACGAGGGGCAGGTTAAACAAATAAAACAATTGACATGGCAAGAACTGAGACACAAGCAAAACATGGACTGGGTAAAGAAAAGACAGGGAAAACATGGACTGGGTAAAGAAAAGACAGGGAAAACATGGACTGGACAAGACTAACAGACCAGGGCACTGAGGGCAGAGAACAGACACACATTTTGGTTGGCCACTTAGACTGACTTTTGCTAGCTAGATTACTAATATATCTCTAAAGGTACAGTAAACTTGATACTAAATTGATTCTCCCATTCACCAAACTGTCAAACACAGATGTTCCAAAAACAAATGAGCAATTATATGTTATGTTATCAATAATTTATGTGTTTACAGAATGAGACAGATAGTAGAATCTACTACTGTATAGCCACTTTGCATTCAACTAGCATTAGTGCTAGATTAGTGCTGCTGGCCTTTTAAACTACATTTTCTAGGCTACTGGCACAGAGATAAATAATATGAAGGTAAAAATGACTGTGTTGGTGATAATCCTAGCTATATGAAGTAAATACATACAATCCTGCCTTATATTACAAAACTGTAATACCACTAATAATGATGCAAGTATAAAGCAATACACATAATAAATGCAATATGCATAATAATGTAGATTTATGTCAGGTTTAAAAGTGGAAAAACTATATTTGCATTCATCCAACTGACTGCGGCTGCCGAGCGTGTAGCTTGCTTGGATGTTTGCTTGCCGGCAAAGCCTGACACAAGATGAGTGTTGGCACAACATAATACATAAATACTGACAACAAAGGCCTTTCATTTTCAACATACGTTATACCTTCATTGCATACATTTACATGTATTAGCAGTTACAATGCAAAACATCACACAAGAGGAAAATAAATGTTTGTGTTCCTCTTGAAAACACAAACCAGCCGTAACCTGTAATTTTAATGACAAATTGCTGAGTCGACAAGTAGAGCTGACAGTCCTAAGGGGAAACCCATTTTTAAGCCCCCTTGCAAGGTTTCTTACACGGTTTTTAGTCACGTTGAGGTAAAGGTAAAGGCAAACAAAGTGATGCTTTAGAGGCTGAAAGTCTATTTGGTCTCAAATTTAGACCAGATTTCATACACATAAAAATATATAGTAGCTTATTATCTTAAATATATTTTCTATTAACTCCACCAACTGCGGCACATCATATGTCTGCGCTGCGGTCTTCTGCTGGCGCAAAAGGTAGTGCGTTTCAAACCCGAGGACTGCGGGAGGGTTAATGTTGGAGGAGTAGTTCATTCAGGTGTATAATGTATCAAAATCCATTGGCTACAACTATGAATAAGTAAGGTATACACAAACATACATACCTGGCAAGAGTACAGACATTTTCTTCTTGTAGATGGCAAAGTCCTTCTCCAGGAAGACACAGAAAATGACTCGTTTGATCTGCAGACACAAAAAAAAGGAATCTTTAATAGGGCTGCTAAGGTATAACATGTTTCTCAATAAGAACAGAAGAAGTAAGGATTAATTATCTGACTGTCAAAGACCTACAGTTGACCCTTTGGAGACACATTTAGTGAAATTTACAATTCACTCGGACACGTCAGACTGAATGCTTCAGACGAGACGGTGTAAGTATATGAATCAGGAAAAATTGCAGCATTAAACAGTTTCAGTAATAGTATGGTATGGACATGAAAGCATTTAATAACCTTCTTCTTCAAACATCTGTAAATTACAATCACAGTACTGTACATGTGTTTCTCTCTGCATGTTCGAGCTGTTTTAGATTTAATTGTTAACGCAACAGAAATCCAATAGCCATTTCATTTTGCCTCTGGACAGTTTGAGAAATAAATCACTTATTGTACTTAGCTTTTTTTCTGCTGTAATGCACAAGGAGATACACTGTATGTCCCTTAGTTCAGACACCATTAAGGCCTTTGGCCATACCAGTAAAACGACACTCCATATAAATAATGGATTAATTTGCCTCTTACTCAATAATGAATCATACATTCTTACTCTTCATATTGTTAAATCGAAACAGAATGATTTATGTTATGTTTCCTTTGTTACCCAGTTTTGGAACAGTTCACTATTAATTATTGAATGGCATGCAATGTATAAGAAAACGAGTCCAAATAAGGTGGCAGACAATGAAGATCTGTAGCGAAGGCTGTCATCATCCTGACACTTCCATTTCCATCCCTTTCATTTCATCTGTACGTGGACCTTTGGTGCGTAGGCACCAGCCAGTGTGGGGGGGCACATTACACCACACAGCGGCTTGCCTTAATAATGGCAAGTTTTACACGACATCTGTAATGGTAAGCAACGGGCCTTCTGTGTCCCTCCATTCCAATGGTGGAGGTGTGGGGAGATAAAGGGAGCTCAACCCCCACTATCCCCCTTCAACCTGCGGATCTGATTCAGAGAGGCAGCTTTGCGGAGTTCATACGAACACGGACCTATTAATAGTTTATGATCCATGCTTTGGAGTAAATGTTACTTGAATCCAGGATGCTAACATTATTTCGCCGGATGTCTCAGGGAGGGCTTCTTTGTTCATAAAATGTAGACTCACTCTCGCGACCCCTCACCCAGATAGAAAATGAAAGTAAGCTTTAAGGCTCCTTTGAAGTCAGAGGCTCACTGACAAACAGATTGTGTGAGAAGTGATAATACGGAAAGATATGGCATACCAGCGCATGACAGTGGGCCACAGGACACCTACTCCCCAGGAAATTCCATTACTGTTTTATGACGCTCCATTCTAAAACTGACTGCCCAGCGTGAAAAAGGACAAATCATAAATTTATGCCTCGCATGAAAACACCCACAAATAGACACTCACCATAGGCATACAGCACTGTACTGTACATGTTAATGGTATTTAATGAAATTCCTCAATGTTTTATATGATGGCTGTTTTAATTGACTTGATGAGTCTTCATATATTCGTCAGCTGATTCTTGCATTATGTTCTTTGCTAAGCTGCTTTGAAGAGCAGCTGTGCACACTTTTCTTCTTTTAACAGATTGGAAGCATATTGTGGCTTGTGATAGTCCTTGGCACACCCGGGATGTCAAGCCAGAAATACAGGTCGAGAAAATCCTGTATCAAAACAAACATCTGTGGCTTCTTAACTCCATGAAATGAAGCAAATCAAATGCAGTATCTCTCAGTGAAAATGTATTTCAGCACCTCTGTCTTCAAACTGTTGGCAAATGGCTTGATCCCGCTATACGCAGTCACAATGGTGCCAAAGAGTCAAGCAGGAATAAAAGGCTTATCTTCAGTTTGCACACATACTGTACAATACAGCAGTAGAAAACTGACAACTGTGGCCATAGCTGTTTTGATTGACTATTTGTCAATCATGATTCTGAATAAACATGTAAACACAGATTGCCTGGGCTATTCAAGGTAAAATACAGCACATTTCCGTTGTGTGTGACTGGGGCAAATCAGCTGTGCGATAAATACAAATGTGATGCAGTTGCAACAGGCTTCATTCCTATTATAATTTGTCAGGTGTGATAGTGCTGTTTTGTTGTGTGTCCAGTCCTATAAAAGCGCAGCCAGCAACAGCTGATGTTGCTCATGTACTTAATATTAGCATATTGTAAACATCCATAAGGAGATACTGTACATGTTGCATGCCTGGTGAAACATGGTGACATTTTGCATTGTGAAAGACGAACAAACTCAAAGTTAACATAATTACTAAATAGGGTAAAGGTGAGCATTACCTAATGGGCTCTGGAGTGTAAAAAATGCTCTTAATATAATAATTCATGCTTTGATTCAATTAAGCACATGCCCCGATATCTCAGTCTGGGAATATGCAAGACCTATGAGGTGTGTGTGTGCGTGCGTGTGTGTGTGTGTGTGTGTGTGTGCGTGCGTGCGTGTGTTGATGGTGCGCCCTATGGAAGCCAAGGTTGGGAAAGTTAATGGAAGACTAATTAGAAAGCTGGGATCACTGCATGCAGGCCAGCCTGGTCATTACTCATCCATGATTGGACGGCTGTTGCCAAAGGGAGAGTGCAATATCATGGGCTCCTGGATGCATGCGGGAGTGACGGTGTGACAGAGACAATAAGATAGTATCTGAGGCTGTGGGCTTGTTGCTGCCTTGGATGAGCTCAGATAAAAACAGGACCTGGCCAAATTAAACATCAATGAGCAAATTGGCATGTAGGAAATCAGGGGAACTCAGGAGCAGAAGAATATTTCAAAGTTATTGTAGATAAACGTATTTTCTACATATTTATTGGGGAAATTGTTGTGTATTCCACCATGTATTACTGTATATACAGTAAAGTACCTACTTACATTATGCCACAATCCATTACTTGGTACGCTTAAAACTGGTATAGTATAGCCAAATGTCAGAAAGCACTACAACTGCACAATGGTTGTACTGTACTTATGGGCCCCCGGTGTGAATGGATTTATGTGAGCAATTGTCCCCATGTGTGATGAATAAGGTAGGTATTTAAGACCACAACGCTGTACAGTAGATTACAGCCACATGCAAATTTGTCAACATCAAACACAGCACTATGTTTAGTGGGGCAGCTTACAGAATCGCTCCATTAGAACCCTCTGCAGAACACTTTCCTCGTCTTGCATAATCAATTCAAAACCAATGCCTCTTAGTGGTAAATGAGTTCTGAATGTATGATAAGACTGGAACTAATTAAAATCATAATGCCAGGGGTTCAACCTGACTACCTACGCCTCTGCAACTCATTTGCATGTCACTCGAGATGTGAGGGAAAAGGGTTTCAGAGCGCGTGTGGTCGGCAGGCCAGCCATGTCAGGTGCCGCTGGGGGAACGGGGGGGGGGGATAAGCACAGATAAACGTTGGCTTCCACACTGCTCTTGTTTTATGAAATGAGTCGCTGTTTTAATCTGCCGCTTATCCGTGGCTCATCGTGCATCATGCAGGGCTCACCAGGTGCCCCAGCCTCCTACTGGCTGCCTAACAGATGAGCTGTCGTGGCTGGCCACCCATGCCCATAATTACATCGGGGGCACTGCCAGCAGAATGTGACGCTTCACTTCGCTACCTGCGATGCCTTCTTGACTCTGTCACAAACAATAACAGCAACAGCCCCCCACCCCCGCACCCAAAGCCCCCCCTCCTCCAGCTGGAGCCCTGGCCCTGTGGGGCGCAGTATAGCGCGTGGAGCTGCTAAGGTACTGAGGCGTGGGATGGAGCCTCCTCTCTGGCTGCATGGCCAACTGTAACAGGAAGGGGTCCACGGTGTCAACGCCTGCTAATGATAACAAACTGCACACGCGCGGCACAGTAAACCGCCCTGTCTGCCTCTCTCTATTCCTGGGTGGCACTCTCACACAGCCGTGTTAATCACTGTACGAGCACGCGCACGCACACACACACAAAACTAATGAGATAATAAGATGACAAGATCTAACACACCTAACACATGTAAATACTGTACATATAGGAAATGTTAATAAACTCATTGCTCAAGTCAGCGTGTGTGACAGATCATAAATAAATAAATAATGAGCGAGCCAGTGAGTCAGATATACCCAGACAAAGGCTGCCATATCATCAGCAGGCGCTCATCTCTCGTTGGCAGCCCCATTCGCTTCGGTTGCAGCTTCACGTGGCGGCAGGTGGCTCATATCCAAGGCTTATTACTGATGTAATTACACGCACCTGCTGCCCCTCGCAGCCAGGGCGTGGTTCAGCGTGGAGCCGACCGGCGTCCGGCTCGGCGCCGACGCTATGCCAACGGGCGCGTGTACACGTGTATTCGGTCGATCCGCGCAGCTCGGCTAACGCGGGGGACGCCGCAAGCTATCCGGCCGCATGGACGAGCAGAGCCTGGTCGTTCTGCGTGGCGGAGGGTGAATTTCCCGCCGTCCACTGCGGTTGGCGGAGGCGGCGCGTGGCGGCGGTGGGCGAGGCTTATGGCCAGCCGCTGGCGCTGGTCACTTGAGTGGCGGGGTGAGCTGTGGCCAGCCCTTCACTTTGACTTTGACTGACCTTGTCTGCCGCTGCGCCACCTGCAAATAGCTGGTGCATTAGCATTTCAAAGACGTGCCCAGAGAAGGTTAGCCCTTTGAACAAAACGCCTAAAACCCTACATCAAAAGAGGTGCCTGGGCACCGCTAAAGCTGAGAAAAGTGCTGAGCCCAACTTATTTATATTTCAAAGCTGTTCAAAATAAGATGACCACCGTATCATGGAAGGGGCCACAGAATATTCAATGGGGTTGGCTTAATATGCTGATCAGAATATAGCCCTAAGAGAATGAGTGTATACACATACATCATGCATCATTAGTACTCTGTGATGACTAAATAGAGCAGGACGTGTTGTAAAATGATGAGCCTGCTTTTTATGACATCACCATTTTGTTTTCCAGAGGAGAACATGCTGTGCACACAGGCCAGTGCTGTTCCGCCTGATTCTGAAAATTAGCAGAGATAAAACATAAGCAATTTCTATGTTAATTCCACGGTGTTTTTTGCACATTACAGCTGAACAAATGGTTCCTACAGAGTGTAGTCAGGCTTTATTGCTGCCTGGCACTGTAGATAGAAATTGAGTACAGCTTGCTGGAGGCATCTCACATTTTAGCTCACATTTTCAAAATATCTCTCAAACAGACATTTGACTTCTACAGTCTTTGAGCACTTCCTGTCTGCTCCTGCTCCCAGAGAACAGTGAATAAGGGAGCGAACATCAAGAAATCCCGCAGACTCACACTGTATATTACGTGCATTGAGAAGTATAGCTAAGGGATATGTATTTGTCTAGTGAATTTACTTAAGTAATGCAGAAATATAATTCTCCAAGGCCATGACGCGATAGAAGCCGTGGTTAAAGTGTCCCTATTCCCACTCCCATCTTCCCCGAGAGTATAGAGAAAAGGCAGTAACATCCAACAGCCGCGGCCTTCATCCGGCTGCACTTAAAATATTTTGCAATTCAATCGCCACTGACAGCAAACAAACGATCACCCTCTCATCCAGGGTAGTAGGATTCCTTGTGAGAGACATTAACATGGCCACTGGTCAGGTCACATCAGACCATTTCAGCATTGACCAGTGGGACAACACCACCCTGTGACAACTATGACAAACAATGATAGGGATGGCGGATTTATGTGCAGTCTGAGGGGAATACTTGACCACTGGGGAGTACCTCACAGAGATATTATTGATGAAAGGCAGCAAGGCTGACGCACAGCTTAATACGGTGTCTCTATCGATGGTCCCATTGCTGGTGTGGGCAATGCTATGACCTCTGGACAGCCAGTGGTCAATAACAGCCTCTGCCGATGTTATTGAGATTCGATGTGTGTGCGTGCGTGTGTGTGTGTGTGTGTGCACGCGGCGTTGAGCTGTAAGGCATTTATTTGTAATCACGGCAATCTCTTTTCCCGCTTTATGTCTCGATCTTGCACTCATCCTACTGACACGTTTGCCTCACGCAACTATTGATCGCCAGCGGCCGGGTGCAAGGCATGAGCGTGTCCCCCATTGTGTCCGCTTCTCTCCGTGTGCTACCGAGGGCTGCCCCCGCTTGCCTGTCGCCTCCACTAATACTTCCCTTTATCCTGTCCTCTGTTTAGTCAATACTTGCTTGGTCTCAGGGAGGATAATAACATCCAGCTCAGTGTTTACACAGCCAAGTAAGGACCCTAAGCTAAACATGTTACCCTGGGTTACGACTGAGGAAGCCATTACACCATATGTATCCCCTGTCAGGTAGAAAAGAGATTTCACACCTGGTGGAAAGGTAAGCACAGACACAGACAAATGAAATCCAATGATGCGCACTTAGGAAAATACATAAAACTCTCCAACTATCCATCTTTTATTTCACAAATAAATCATTATGGATGTTTTCCAGAAGTAAACGGTCTTTGGATCGTGGTGTGTGTGTGTGTGTGCGTGCGCGTGCACGCACATTCGAGTGAATGCGTGCGCTTATTTGCCACATCCACCCTCTGCTTTCAGTTGTATGTTTGCACCTGTCAGAGCTTGACTGGATCCAGTAAGGTTTCCTGGGCACAAATATGTGGTGTGATCTAACGGAGGCCTCTCCAGCTTGACTATAGTACAATGCCGCCAGCTGAGTGGGAATTCAATCACGGGTCCCGATGGTACTGCCAAATGAGCTGCATTCAAGGCCAGAGCTGACTGCTGTGGATGCCCCGGACAAGCCCAAAGGAACAGACTGCCAGTGGCACACCATGCAGTCAAAGTGCATGGAGAAAAGGCACTAGAGACCTGCACCTTGTCCAACACACTCACGCACACACACACACACACTCAGGCACACACGCACACACACACACACACACATCAGCTGCTAGCCAGTATAACCCCTGCTTTGTAGCGTGGCATTCTTATTAACCAGCCTCGTAAACCGTGCAGTGATATAAATGATAATAATGTAGATGAGAGAGATGGTGTGTGTGGGCCATGCTACCCCTCCTCCTTGAGATGCTAATCATTCTGTCCACTCTCTGAGGTTTTAACCAAGCATGTTTTCATTATATATTTATTTTTGCTGGGGAGTTTAATGCCGCAGGGTCAGGAGGAGCACTCATTAGTGTGTACTGTGTTTCAAATACGCTCTCCGCTAGCTAGAGCTATTACCCCTTTGTTGCTCTTATAACAGGCAGCCCATGCGTGGTGCTAACTCAGTGTTCAGGAAAGAGGTATTCATCTTTTCCCTCTGCTATTCTCATACCGTCTGCATTAGCGTTGGCAATGAGCCCTTGATGAAAAAGGTTCATTAAAGCCTGCTTTGGCTTTAAAGCCCCACAGCAACACAATCAACACAACAGTGTTTGTAGATCCATCTTAAGTTTAGACCATATATTCCCGCTCATATCTATCTCAACACTCAAAACTCCTTGGTACATTTAAAAGGGCAAGATAGCCACAGTGTGTCTTTGGGAGATTTACACACTGCTGTGGGGAACAGGGGCTCAGTGTAACACAGAGTATAAAATCTGAGCCTAAGAGCTATACCATATGGCGTTGTGGCTGACATCAAACAGGGAAGCAGGACTTGGAACATAGGTGCATTTTGACATGACTTACAGTGTGGAAGAAGATCTGCTCTGGACGTTGTGAGATGTGTCATGATAATTTATAACCTCCCATTCAGTGGTAACTACAGAGAATAGCATGTCTGCCTTGCAGTAAGCAACATTCCTTTAGAGAAGGACATGGAAAGTTATCCACAAATCTCACTTATAAATAAGGGAAACATAGCAAAAAACACAA
>JAODUG010095005.1:0-11700 GCA_027564795.1 Aphredoderus sayanus | reverse complement strand
CTCGGGATCCCCCAGTCAGAGCTGGCCAATGTGGCTAGGGAAAGGGAAGTTTGGGGTTCCCTGCTGGAGCTGCTGCCAATGCGACCCGACCTCGGATAAGCGGTTGAAGATGGATGGAGATGGATGGAATTTGTTCTGGCGACAAGGTGCAACTATTTTACAAACCTTAACGTATAACGATATATAACATTGACACAATATACAAGTAAATAAAGTTAAAAAGCACAATCCTAATAGTGATACTCATAGTAATGTACAATATTAGTATTAAGTATAAAATCATTTAGCCATTTACTGAGGGGTACCCCGGCCGCGTCTATTTTCTTTTCCAACCCAGTTGAGAACAACTTCAGCATATGACGTAAGCGTTTTGACGCAAACGAACCGAAACGAACACACACGAACCTCTGGAGTCGAATTCGCTGTGTAGGCGTAGAACTGGCAAAATAACAAGTACAATCTAAAGCCCTGCTACAAAATTATTAATAGTTTTCTAATGTTATAAGCCTACTGAATTATCAAAAGAAAGAACATGACACTTAGAGGTCTACAGGTCACGTTAAATTATAAATTGGTGAGACTCAAAACATTATAAAAAAGTAGGCCCACTGATACAATGGTCAAACCTACCAGCTCCATTGCTTGTAGTAGACCTATTTGGTTGTGATCGTACACTCTCCACTTCCAAGAGGAGAACAATTCCTAAATTGGATTAAGGAAAGTAGAATATGGTGGAAGGAACACCAGTGTGAAATGTGGGTGATGCTCAAACCACCCTTGCACTGTTGCTGACCGGTGGAATGGGACATTGTCCCAGACAACCACAAAATTACGCTCCCTTTGCTCCTGATTACCCTGCAGAAGGAGAATGTCATTGTGGATGTTTAAAAAGTAGGAGCCTTTCTGTGTTATATGGCCCCAAGACAGCATTGTGTGACCCAGTGGCAGAGATCACAGCACAGAGTGATATTGCCTCCTTGTTGTCAAGGGACATTGACTGTGGCATGATGACCAATGGCGTTCCTCCTCCTTTTTACTCCGTCTCCTCTTCCTATACCCTCTGCTCCTCCTTCTGTCCTGTCTTACACCTCTTCCATTAGCCCTTTTCATTCGTCTTCCTCTGCAGTTAATTTTCCCTTTTCTAGTTGTGATTAAGACAGCTGTGTATTCAATTAGGACAATTGCATTTCTTGTGGTAGTTTGCATTACTACACCATCTGATATCACTGTCAGGGTGATTGAAAACATACCACGTGCAAATGAGCATTTAACGAATCACAGTTTAGTTTAATGTATTTGTAAAATGGCACACAAATGTTTGCTTTATATTGCAGTATCGGTTGTGACTTTTGTTCGCAGAGTTTGGAGAAAGTAATGTGTGTGATTTGTAAATTGTATGAAATGAAGGAAAATTTAAAAAAAAATTCGCTAAATTACAAAGTGTTCAGAGCACTGGTAACTGTTTTGAGAGAAGTTACCTGAGTTTGGAGAAATGTGTCAAATCAATTGAGAAAAACTGTAATACTGTAATATTGACTTCAATGGCATTCCATAGTGTTGAACCATAAATGTCCTCCTACATCAACAACTGTGAAATGCCAGACAGCTATCCATAACTAGGGTTAGTGTTAGTAACAGGGACTGTAAAATACAAAGATGAGCATGTGAACACTCTATCGTGACAGTGGAGAAAATAGATAAAACGGGGTAAAACAGATTAAACATCAGGGAAAGAGAAGACATAATTATATGGGTGAAAAATAAGACAAATTCTACCCAGTCTCTTTCCCATCCCAGCTTGGTCTATTTTTGCTCCCAGTATTTCTTTCGAGGAGGCAGTGTACCCCGTTCTTATCCCTTCATCCCAATCCTTTTAATTAGACCTAACCCTCCCTCCCCCACATCCTTGCCTCACTGAGTCATATCCCCGACCCCCACTTGACACTCTCTCTCTCCCTTTCTCTCTCTCTCTCTTCTGCTGCTTGTATCGCTCTAGTATTTTCTCTGTGGCTGTGAAAGGAGGATCGCACAGACGGCAAGTAAATGCTCGCTCCCTCTATCTCTCTCTCCCTCTCGTTTTCTTGCTTCCCATTTTTCTTCTCTGCTAGACTGCTGTGTGGCATCAAGAGGATACAGATAGCTGTGTGAGTGAGCGAGATGACCTAATCACTGTGTTACGGAACATAATGTGTGTGTTTATATTGCAGTCAAATGTGTTTAGGGTGTGTGGGGCTGTGAATATATGCATAATGGCACCCTGTCTGTGTGTGTGGGCAAATGTGAAGTGCATGTCTGAGAGAAAGAATCACCTTTGACCATGCATATGAGTCAGAGCTATATGTGTGCGTGTGTAACTCCAAAAACAACATTAGCATTACATATGTATGAGACTGCGCCAGTTCCTGTGTGTTTCCCAGCATCAGCATGTGTCCAATCTGCGCCAAACCTTCTGCTCCCTCCATCTTTTGCCATCTCTCCTCTCTTCACATTTCCTTCACTCTGCTCTCCTTTATCTATACCATCTTTCCCTTTTGGCCAAAAGAGGGCATTCAATTGTTTTTCTCTTTTTTCTCACACTGAAGATATCAGTTTCACACATCCATTCTCTTTCTCCCTGTATTCATCTACTGTACCCCTCGCCCTCCTGTCACTGCATCTACCTGCATACCACCCCCCTCTCTCTCTCTCACACACACACATTTGGTCTTTATTTGTTATGGTTGAGTACTGCAGTCTTTAGTAGTTGTGGTGATGAGAACATGGGTGTCCTCAGAAACAGCTTATTAACGTCAACTGTTTCCAGAGAACCATAATGCATGGAAATGGTTACAAATACATAGTACAAAGTGCTGAGCCCCATGGCTAGCGAGTTAAGGGATGAACACATCGTAAGCTCGATGACAACACCGGCTTAGCTAAACAACACTGTACGGTAGGGCAAAGCAAGCCATTGCATTGTGTGTTCTTGTGTTTATGGTAAAGAAATCTTGAGTGGTGGATGACAAGGTGTGCGCAGCAAACAAAACCACCCATTGTGCTGGATTTTTTTATATACAGTATATTCAGTCCACACTGCAGGGTAAGATGATATTTACATATATTAAGACATATTTCTATAGCTTTAAAGTGACAAAATACTTTTTCTAGCATCTAGTGAAGACAATTTAAAGAATACTTGGATGGGACTAAATGGACAGGACAGTTATTACCTGTAATATCTTGTTGAAAAAACTAAGCATTGGACCAATGCTTCAATAATCTGTTATAATTCTGAATCCATATAATACACATAATTTATAATAATTTCTATTTTGATTGAATTTGATGCATGTTGAAGATTTTTACATCCATCCAGGTCCCACATTGTTGAAATCACAAATCACAGTTCAAGTCACTTATGTTAAAATAAATGTAAATTTGCTAAATAAAACCTAATAAATATATACATAAATAGTGTTCTAATGAATTAAACTACATCCCTGCACTGCTTTGTTTGTGCACTCCTATGATGCACTGCTGCTCCCTCCCCAGGAGAAAATGTCTGGAAACCCCCGCAGTACTGCAGAAAAAAACGACACAGTAGATTCAGGGTGGGGCAACATTTTAGTGTACAGACACAAATGCTGACTTGATATCCACAAACAAAACATCTGTGATTCTCCCCCTGAGCTGTGGTGTGAGTGTATACATTCATGTTGGCAGAAAGCAAGGACCTGTAAAACATTATTATTATTATTATTATAGGAAGGAACTATATGCTTTGCTCAATGGGTAGAACAAATCCCCTTGTGAAAATGAAAAGCTACTGGAAAACAGTACTTTAACACATGATATAGATTAGCTCATGATAAATGTGTTGCATTGCGCAACAACATTTTTGTTAAAGAAAATTAAAGGAATGTGGTAAAAGTAGATTAGTAGAGAATAGACTAGAGATCAGATGTTTTCAGAAGTTTAACAATGAAGCTGTATGTTACTATCAATATTTGATATACTATAACTTTAAACATGAAAAATAAGATTACAAGAAAAATAAACACTGTAAGTAGACAATTTGGCCTATACAATACATCACTGATTTCCAACCAAGGGTATGTATACACAGGTACAGTATGTCCTTGGTGCGCATGTGAGCAAAAGCTTGGATTACAAAGTCTCAGAATTATTTGAGTGAGATGAAATCATTCTAAAATAAAAAATAGCCGGCTCACATAATATATAAAAAATGCTTAATTGATTAAACAATCAATCAATCAATTAATGTCATTGTTTAATATTAATTACATTGTAATTGTCCTCAATGTTTTGGGGTACAAAATATTATATTTGATCAAATATGGATAACTTTATATCCATATTATATATCCAAATTATATTTTCTGAAATTTACTAACGCAGATTCATCTTCTGTCTCCTTAAAGTTACTGTAATTAAAATGATGTATAAGGCCACTTTCTCAAATACACTGGACTTCCAAATCATCTATCAGAAAAATGTAAAAAAAAAAAAAAAAAAATAAAGTTTTAAGATGTAAAAGATTACAATGCAAAACTAGTGAATCAAAGCAATACATATTTTAATCCCCTCTTTCGAGAAATGCTCTGCATTCACAGGGACCTAGCACCATACTCAATAGTCTGTGTGGTGTTTCTACTGGCTAGTGACAATACACATGTGGTGGTGAGGTTTTTTTCACCTACACTATTGTTGCAGCATGGTAATCCCATTATTGTGTTGTCTGGCAAGAGAAAAGCGGAGGAATTGTATCATACTGTAAGTGTAGAACAGTTATTTTCCCAATTCATCTTCTATTAATCCACTAAACTATAAGGTTAGAGAAAGGGACAGTTTCTACATTGCATTGCAAACTGCCAGCACTGAACTATCTAACACTGGAGCTAACTGTATATTAAATACAGTAGCAGCAACATAGAAACAAAAGATTCCACAAATATTCTGCAGGTTGTCAGCAAATGATTATAGCTACCTGTAATATTCCAAATAAGAAAAGCAATATTCCACAGGCCTTACACTTATAGGTAGACTCGGCAATTATAAGCTAATACACTTTTTGTCAAATTAAGTGAAGCTCTAGTCTCATGGTCTCCAAATGTGTTGTGTGCATGTTGAATAAATAATCCAATGTTTCTACACAGCTCTGGCTCTGTAAATGGTTACAATGTGGTGCAGACCGCATCACATAAACTTTGAGTTTTTGAGTTCAAATATCAACAATCTCTACAGAATCCCTGACAACACCTTTAAAACACATTATGTCTATAGACATATTACATACTTGCTATAGAGAATATTAATTTACCATATAGTCAGAAATGCAGCCATTTTATGGAGCAATGTGCATAATATTCTATTTATTTCCAGACACACCACTGAGGGTAGATGTGAATACCTAATAATGCAGCTACAATTCAGGGCCAAATGCCGTGCTCTCTGGCGTGTCTCAGCACACCCTGAAAATCTGCAAATTTAAGGTGTAGTAAGCAATTTTTGAACATTTCCCTACAATGCCACAGGGTCTCCCTAAATTCTGCCCCCCAAATTGAACATAAATTATGGTGTGGTTGGCACTACTTTCTTTGTTTTCTTATTTACAGTCTCTTTTACAGTGCACACAAGGAACGGACAGCTAGCAGGCCGTGAGGGGATATTCGCTGAATTTCACAAAAAAGTAATGTATTTGTCAGGATATCATAAACATAAGTTGATGGTCCAAATGTGGATCTTAAAAATGTGTTTATTTTTAAGACTGGTAAAGGCAGGTTCGTCATACAAAACAGGCAGTATTCCAAAACGCGGGTCGTCCAATTTAAACAGGCTACTGTACAAAAAGTGCTACGCAGATCTCAGGGTCCAAAACAGGCAAAGTAACTGAAACATGTTGATCCTATAGGCAAAGGTACAAGAGGAAATAGGCTAATCACAAACAAGGACGTAAACTAGGTCAAAATACTAAAGTCAAATATACAAAAAACAAGGTACGTGGTCAATGGCTTAGAGTTACAAACAAATGCCTCACAGGTGTTTAGCATTCCAGTGAGTGCTCTCTGAGAAGGTGGTGAGAAGTTGTTGATGTAGACTCCGGGGATAGCAAGCGGGGAACCCCAGCTGAGGATACCGATGGACGCTCCCGCGTACGTGCGCTAACCTTACAGTATTATAATGAATCGCTTACCTCACCTTTTAATGAACCTGTGTTGTAGGGTGTTTGCGTTGAAGCCATGCTGCTCTATCTGAATTCATTTTAACATTGCTTCACTGAGTATAAGTAATAGTAGTGTATAGTATATAATATGTCATTTCAAATACTGTATATTGTATACATTGTGGAACACTGTATTTTTCCTCTCCCACTTCCACTCCCTCCCCTCACTGTTTTCTCTTTTGGTCTCTGTGGTCTCGGTTTCTCCTTTCCCAGGATGTCGATTGTGAGCATCGTTGCCAGGGAGATTTTGGACTCCCGAGGAAATCCCACTGTAGAAGTGGACCTGCGCACAGCGAAAGGTGATCAGTGATTTGCCTGATTAAAAATCTTAGAATACAGGCAAATAATACAAGGGTAATTTGCTTGATTAGACTGTGAATTTGCTACAATAAAAATTGGCTTCCATAATGTTTTTTGTTTTGTTTATTGTGAGAATGCTTACAAGACTTGGACATTCAACAACCTTCATTTGACCATTTGTCTGATTGACTCACTTGTAGGAAATCATGGAGCACAACACGGCACCAAAACTATACTATAATTAAAATACAAGGAACATTTGACAAAAAACACCAGTTTATCAATTTGACATTATTTTATTATAAAAACTGATGTTTTTGTACTGTATTGTGCTATTTGTTTGTTCTTTCTTTTTGTCAAGCACACATGCATGTACAATATGGTTTTAATACTGTAAAAGTGCACGCAGACACAGAGCCACATTTACAATGTCCATGTCATTAAAAATATCTCATCCTTTTATCGCTCATCTTTTTCCTCACTCCCTATCCCTATTTCTGTCCCTCTTTTAACCCATCTCTGCATCTGTCTCCCTCTTTCTCTCCCTCTGTTATCCTACCGCTGCATCTGTCTCTCTCTCCCCAACCTGTGCTTCCCTTCCCCCTTCCAGGTCTGTTCAGGGCTGCTGTGCCCAGCGGAGCGTCAACGGGAATCTACGAGGCTCTGGAACTCCGAGATGGAGATAAAAACCGCTACAAGGGCAAAGGTATACATGCAGATGGACAAGCATAGAAACAGACAGGTTTTGATCATTCTGGATATGGCGTTTACATGACCACAGAGAAATCAGGTTCAGCCATGACAAAAATAATATCCTGGTTACTAACTGATTACTGCATTCTATTTATTCAGGCATCTGTGATGTTGACAAAACAACCGATGAATTATACTAACATTGTTATAGCTGTTAGCCTAATCTTAAACTTATTTTACTGTGGCTATTGATAATTAGGCCACTTTAATATTGCATTCTATGGGAGATGAGTGGTAGAGTACAGAAAACATGTTCTCCAGTTTGACTGGAAACAGGCTGTAAATCTTATTGTATATTCCAGTGGCGGCTGGGGAAAAACATTTGTGGGGGGGGGGTGGAAATTTTATATACACTGCCACACATTTTGACTTCACATTTAGAAAGCCAACTACGGCTCCACTATTCACATGCACATGCAGCAGCATGAGAGCATTACAAAATCTCACGTTATAATATTTCTGCAAGACTGCAATTGCAATTGTAATACTATCATGTCGGCTGAAAAGCAAACTAATTATATCTTACTGTATTTCCTTTGTTTAGCCTAGCAACACTTTATTTAGGCTATGTGGCCTAGACAAACTCAACACAGGGAACCCGACCGAATTTGATACATTTTTTTTTTTAGTGACATTAATTGTTGTTCAGTAGGACTCAGAGGATCAAACCCAAAACAAAATGGGCTGAATCAAAGGCTCTGATAAACTGTCACAGATTGTTTATTGAATAATTGGAGGATAATTTATCAAAAGATATTTGTATGTATGAAAATATTGTACACAAATGTATGAAACCTTAAATTGTAATATTAATCTTAACAATAGTACTCCAGATCAATTGACAATCAAGCTGTTTTCTAATTGGTTAGGACTTAACACAAAGCAAGTGTGAAAAGCAAAACCTTTCTAGCAGCATAACATAAATCAACATTCCAGTTGCTGGTTTGCATAATATCCCAAAGGAACAAGTTAAAGTGACCAACAAACATGTGGCTAGCCTGTGACTAACATTATTTGGAACAACCTTGTCAAAATCACAAAGAGCGAGGAAGACTCAAAACTCACTCAATGAAGATCTTCCACTCGCTCGTTTTTTGTAGGAGAGGGTTGCATCTTGGTCATGGATGGAATCTTGGAGAATTTCAGCTTGCAACATAGATATCAGTGTGGAAATACACTTTGGGTAAGTGAGGTGTAGGGCATAATAATAAGCCATGAGGTAGAGTAGGCCCTCTGGAAACTTCTTCCAACTTCCAATGGCGATCATGCAGTTGCCTTCAGAGACAAGCAAAATTGGACCAGACAGGGGTCGCAGGTGCAGGAAGTCATTGGGGTCTTCTGATGTCTACATGAAGAGGAAAAAAATAATTAAGATTACGATTTTGTTTAGTTTTTTTTTGCACACAGCACAACTACTTTCAATGAAGCTACTGCTATGCAAGCATGCAACACATTCCCTTATCAATGTAAAAATGACTAAAACTCAGACCAATTGCATGCGTTGTAGATCATCCAACATAATGGTACACAGCCAATAATATCTGTGTATTTGCTGTCAGTGAGTGAGCTATACACACACTGAGCAGATAAAGACAAGTCATGAGACGACACATTGAGTGCTCCAAGAAAAATAGACAGCAAAACCCAAAGCTTTTAAATCAGTCAGATTCTTTCAAAACCCAATGTTCCGATAATTAAAAGTGGCATACGTTACCCATCTCCCGGAACTTAAAGCTAATTTAATTTCATTCACACTCTCGCTGTACATTGAAGCCTGCCAGAACATAGTAATGTATATAACCAGTCTCTTCTACCTGCAAGTTTGTCTGGGGCATGATAGGAGGAGGATTGTACACTGTACATTGCATTGTTCCATGCTGTAGTCAGTGGGCTTCCGTGTGCAGCGAGAGTTGTGAGTAGCCTACACTTTTGAAATCTGATTTGAGTGGCCAGAGCGTTCAGACTGAGGCATCTGAAATTTATAAATCTGTTTTCAAATCGCATTTCACATTTCGCAATCGCATTGTGAGCATTTAAAAGCCCAAAATGATCGCTCCACCACTGCCCAAAAATGTAATTTTACTTTAAGATGCACATTTTCAAAAGCTCAATTATACAAAGAGCCTTATTATAATCATGTAGTATTCTAGTGTATCACTTCTCTACATACATAAATAATTGCAACAAATACTGCAGTAACTCTCACCGTAAGGACATGTAGAAGAGCCTTGCTACTTAGGCAAGCCTTGCTTCCTAGGTGGCACGGTGCTGGATGGGAAGAGCAGTGGCAGGGCTCTGAACACAGCTGTGGCAAGTACGACTGGTTTCAAAGAAAATGCACAACACAAGACAACACAAGGGGGCCGAATAATTTTGCAAGGCACTGTATTTTGTATAAATTAAATACATATGATAAGTTACATTTTAAGTGGTTAAAATGTACTATTGACAGATGACACAGGATGATTTAGGATGAGGTTTGCAAATATAGATAAAGATATAGAAAGGGGGATATTAAGTTTTAACATGTTAGTTAACAGCAAGGAAGAACTTACAAAAGTAACAGGATATTGTAATGGTGATCAATGTAATACTTTACTTTTGTCTAAACACTAAAGCTGATATACATACATGCTTCATCACTGCTATCCTGGTGTTGCACTGGGGTGCTGGCTCCTTTTAGGTGACTGTTCCAAAATAATGGTTGATGTGCTGGAATTTCTGTCATAGTCACTGGTTGTAACACTTCAATTTCCCAATCTTTTCGTGGTCTCTTTGAAGGAGGATCCTTGGCCTTCCTTGGACTTTTGACATTTGAGAGTCTCTTTTTAGCAACATACTCCTGCCAAATACAATCAGTAAACATTAAACGGAGGACAAAATAGACAAGAAAAGCAATAGTAAGAAGCAAAACTAAAATGCTACTTACCCACGCAGTGTTTAACGAATCGTCTTATCATTGTGTAATACTCCACTAATCGCTTAGCCATGGTATTGACCTCATGTTTTGTGGGGTATCTGAAGTCCTCTGTGGCTCTTGCGATTTAAATCATATTAGTCATAGTGTTTCTTATGAGTCGGCAGAAGAGCTCCTTAGATAAGATCACAGCGTGCTCAGTCCCCAGCCATTTCTGCTCGAAGTAGGAGCGTGCGAACATGTTCAAGTTCACTGTCTGTAAATGCTATGTATTCTAGGTTGGACAAACTTCGAAGTGTTGGTCTCCTCTTTTGAAAGGCTACTGCCTCCAGTGGACTGTTGTATTTCAGTGGTTGATTGTATTTCAGCAGCAGTCTCCACCTAAAATACATTTAAACAGACATTTTATATTAACTTTATGCCAGAATATGCACCTTTACTTGCTTGTTAGTTAAATGAACATGCATTATCTTTTATTTATCATTTTCAATAATTCAATCACTAAAATATGTAAATACAAATTCTATTCATTGTATTTTCTAGACAAAGCCCCACAAGAACGAAACTGTTGTAGTTGGTTCTTAAATATTGACCTTCATTACTGTTTAATTGATCAAATTAATTAGCTTTCTCCTTTGGTTAAAGATAAATATAAAAGGTTATTAAATGGACTGTATATACAATTCCATAAATGTACTGGTATGGGATATTGCAAACAGGTGTGTAAGCCTACACAGCTTTGTTATACTGGAATAAACAAAATTGACATTTTCATCTTTATTAATAACAAGCCATATAGCCCGGCGCTTCAGGAAATTTTCTGGACCGGGAAACAGATCTTTTATATCATCCCGGGAGAGTGAAGACAGTAGGTCTTCTCCAATATTTGCAGCTGGAACAGAAAGAAACTGTTAGTGTCCAGACACTGAACATACAGCATCACTGAATTAAATCAACCTTGTATCCATAGCTGAGGATATTTTACCAAATCACTCTACACAATACATTTTGTTTTAGGAGTGCTGGTTGAATATTTAAAGTATCTAAGATATTTACTGCATATTACAACTTTGCAAATTAAGGTACTCAGTTTTGGCGCTCTACTGAGATACCATATAACGATGCCTTTACGTCATAATAACGCAGCTATTTACAGTTCAGCACTCAAGTGAGGTACATTAAAACCAACTAACGCGTTTTTATAATAAACCTGTTTAAAATGCTTGGAAAGGACGATTGGCAAAAAAAAAGTGTAATTATACGTTAAGTTCCTTACGCCAACATACATAAAAAAAAGAAGAGACAGTACAGCGTAGCCAACATACGTTAACGCAGTACAATAGCTCAAAACGATTCCGCCCCTACAGTAACTTGCCATTCAAGCTAGGTTAGCAAATCTCAGATACATAAAATAAATGTTAACAACGTAAATACACTCACCTAAAGGATTATTAGGAACACCATACTAATACTGTGTTTGACCCCCTTTCGCCTTCAGAACTGCCTT
>JAODUG010094983.1:0-11701 GCA_027564795.1 Aphredoderus sayanus | reverse complement strand
GTGTGTGTGTGTGTGTGTGTGTGTGTGTGTGTGTGTGTGTGTGTGTGTGTGTGTGTGTGTGTGTGTGTGTGTTAGTAAGTGTTTACTAATAGTCCATTATTAATAGGCCATTATTGGTTGGGGCAGGTTAAATCATTACTCTAAATACTTATATTATATAACGTGTTCCATTACAAAACCTGATATAATGAAAAGAATAATGGCCAGGTTCGAGCCAAGACCATGGAGGTTATGTGACTGAGACTTTCTGCCATCTAGTTGCTGATGTAGTTTAAATCTCACATATGCAATACCACTGCAGTATATTTGAGGCAGCAGGCTTTTAAGCAGAAATATATATTCAGAACAACGAATTACCATTTAGTACTGATATAATATGCTTATTTTAAGGTGTAGAGTGCATTTATTTTCCCCTGCCCTATTAGAATTACAAATTTAATAGAAAATGCAATAACAAGAAACAATTAGCTCTGTAATCATCTTTAATCAGCCGCTCTGCTCTCTTCAAGTAGCATCACAGGGAGACATATCAAATGAATGGGACTGAAACCTAATGATAATTAGATAGAAAAGAACATCTAAAAAAAGATGCAAATTGAAAAATTACAATGAGTTGAATGTGAATAGGTTAGTAATAGTATATTTACCACATATATCTAATTATATACATTTTAATACTGTATATGCACACATATGCTATATCTACATACAGTACAGTTACAGTATTTAATACAGTGTTTAATGCAATGTGTCTGTATAATGCAGGGTTTCTTTTTCTTAGAAAGATTTCCACAGCTGCATCTTTGATCTTCAGGTAGCAATTAAATTGTGCTGAGATCACTAAGAGGGTTTCATGTCACTCTTCACTATTATATAAATATAGTCTTTTCATTTGGATACACTCTTTAGTCTTTTCCTAGAAACTATTATGGAATGTTTGTACAGTATACTTGACATCTAGCGCAACATTTCTTTGGTTCTTTAAAAAAGTCCATTGTTTTTGGATAAACTCTAATTTATCAATCATATAAAGGCAAAGTGTTATCACAAGTGACTATCAATGTAACAATCCTGTGAGAAATGGCTTAACAGCTTATAGAACATACAGGTGTTTTGTTTTTCTAACACTGGATCTGTGTGAGCCTACAAGGATAAATGTGTGTCTTTATTCTATTCATTGGTCACAAAGGTATTTAGTTTACTATTATACCAAGACCTTCCCCTATTTGAAATGTGAGATGATAAAGACAGGATGTTGGTCGCAACAGAGAGGGGGTGGGTGGTGTGTGTGAGTGTGTGTGTGTGTTGGGGGGGGAGTAATGGAGGTGAAAGGGAAGGGGCAGCCATTTGTGTCCTGAAACCTGAAATCAGCAGTTTCCTGGCTGCCTTATAAGGTCAGCGATGGGAGGCATTTCCAGTATCCACCCACTGATTACTCACCCATGGAGGGAGTGGGAGGCACAGGAATGAGGGTAAAGAAATGGGGGGAGCACTGGGTTTTGCTTTTCTACCCCTACCCCTCCCTCTCTACGCTGTGTGTGTGTATACAGCGTGTGTGTGTTTGTGTGTACATGTTATCACTGCCGAGCATAAAAGACATCTGAGCCTCAGTGTGATATTAGATGTGGAGCCAGTCGGCCTGTGGGGACTAACACATCAATAACTGTGCTACTTTTCTAAATACCCGCAGCTTTATGTCGCTGCAGTCTAGAGCACACTGTCACCCAAGCCCCTTTTAAAAAGGTCTAACGTTCTACAATGTGGTTTATACAGTCTAGACAGAGGACATGTGCCTACTTCTTTTGTATGGCCAACACGTAAGATATACGTTTTCCAATTCCTTTTATTGCCACTTATCTTATGTTGCAGATGTAAAATGTGTTCATGGAGCTTTGCATCATATATCAATTATGAACACCTCCTGTTAGGTAACTATCATCCTGATACAGTGCTTGCTTCATCTGCTCACATGTGCTATATCTCACACCTCAGGTTGAGCCTGTCCTCTACTGTGCCTGGAGAGACCACCTTTAATAATCTAACAGTACGTTGAAGCCCCTCCCCCTATCCCACTTGAGTACACACTACTCAGGATTTTCTATAGTAGGGTGGCTCCTTGCCTGTAGGTCTCACTCTTGGCCTCACTCTTGAAGCATCACAGCTGTGATATATTTACAGACATACTGTATTGATAACATGGTCTTAGGTAGCCAATCATTGATCTTTTATTTAGTTTTTATTAAAGGTTCTCCATACAATATTTTAAACATTAATATAGCAGCACACAACTAATTTCTATGTAGATGGCCTAGTGGAATAATTGTATCTTGAGCAGAGAATATAACCACACTCTCTCTGTGTGTGTTGTAACCTGAGCTCCTCTGTTATTTGTTTTCATATCCAGGCCTGCCTCAAGTGCACGTTAGTGTGTGGCCCATGAAGCATTTGTTTTGGTTTTTGCTGCTGGTTAGCTTAGTATGACATCTAGTGGTAGAAAGTCATATAGACACAATTTAAGTTTAATATCTTTACATTTTTTTATTTATTTATTAATTAAGTGTAAATGTATTTAAAATGATAAATAATTAGATGGAAGTTCAAATGAAACATATTTCACACCAGACCCCCATAGACCAGTAAGCCGTGCCCTCACAAGCACACTACATGTGTCGCTAACAGTAGCTTCTACCTAGCAGTGGAGAGCGTGAAAGGGAAGGCAAGGCAAGTCTGGCTCAATTGCTTTGCAGAGGTGTAAAACAACAGAGACACAAGGCTGAGAATCGGCCCCCAAACAACCTCCCACCTCTATGGAACATCGATTGTAAGCAGAAGAAGTCTTTTTTTAAAAGACAAGCTTTTCACTTAAGAAATTATAGCTTATTGGTTCACTATGATACATATTAATTTATACTGCTAATTTGTTTGGCTAATTCTAATAATATCTACTAGTTGAATTCACTATAGGTTTTTAACTTTGTCAGAAGCAATTAAGCAGTTTTTAATAACATAGCTGCATAAACATATTCATACATACCATTACTGGTGTATGACCTATTATTGACAAATTGTTAGGTCACTTTTGATATAAGTGTCTGCTAAATGCTGTAAATGTTAACAGCATGAAATTATCTATTCATAAAAGTTAATGAAACATTATACATGGCAATTATAATGTCTCAAATCCGGACACACCAATAAGCATCTTTGCGATTCCTCGGTTGGGCCCTGACGCACAGTTGGAGAACCACAGCTATAGATGTCCAGACACCCTCACAGCACCATGTAACATTTCATTCATGAAGCCCAGTGCTGGAAGTACACACCACACACAATCTGTTGTACTGTCAAGCACTTCAGACCCGAGCTGATCTACACATTTGTTATTGTTTCCTATAACTTAGCTCTCTGCACTACACTCTCCTGCAACAGAAAGTTCCTCCAACCAACCAGTTCTCCCCCAACAACACGTATTTATGCACATGTCTCTTTCTCGCTGGCTATAGACTGCGTATGAGCTAATAATTCCAAATGTGATTTCCCTGTGGTTCCCAACTAACTTGTTTTGGCCTGAGGCACGCACGAGATAAGAGGCAAGAGCGCGCACAGAAGTGGGGCTACGACTCCCCTGTGGGGCCCAGGACGGGTCTATTTGTGGAGCTGTGTCTGTGCACGTCCGTCACAGCATCCGCAAAGGCTGCGCTCCGGCTGGAGAGCGTCTGTGGGAGGTAACTGGAGCGCCAGTGAAGTCGAGTCAAGAGTGAAGTGGGGTTCAGCTTAAGGCAAGGGCAAAATCAGTCAGCCCATGCAGCCCCCCCCAGCCCCTTCACCTGCCCTCACCACACAGTTCTGCCTGGCTGTCTCCACTTCTGCAACGGCTGTCAGTCAAAGGTTTCTACAGAGAGGTGGGCTAGTTGGCCAACTGGTGGCGCCCTGCAGGGGACAGAGGAGGAGGGCGGGGGGGACGGCCTCGTCTTGACGCTGGCGCGCAGAAAGGGCTGGCGGAGCAGATGCCATGTGCAAGAAGGAGTGGGCGGAGGAATGAAGTGTGCTACTTAGTCACAGCAAGGGCACATGGGTGCACCACATAATGACAAGCCTTCGTCTTGAGTTCAAACTGCATTCCCTTTCAAGTAGTTCTCAACCTGCAGGGAAAAGGCTCCACAAATGGAACAAATAATTGCCGTTATTAAATGTTTTCAACAATCACCCCTAGGGCCTGCCCAGTACGATATGTCAAAAGGCCAGAAGACAATGAGGCTAAGCATGTTCCTGGCCTTGCTGGACAAGAACAAAACATATTACAGCCGCAGCAGACTTGCCATGTCAATTAGTTAAGAGTGCACTGTGCGACGTGTTAAAGGGTGAAGGTCAATGACCTTGTTTGAGAACAATAAAGACCACAGTGTGTCGCACAAAAGAAAAAGCTATACAGTATACTCACAGACAAGACACCGTTCTGTATTAGGACAACAAGCCAGTCTGGTACACACTAAGCAAATGTCCTCGGAAATATTTAAGTCCAAAACTGAGACGGTGTTTTTGTCTATTGGGAAGTGTGCTTAACCCTCCACTCTGAATGGGATAAATGCCCAGAACCCTGGACATGCACCTGCCTGTATGCATGTTGTGCTGTTTGACCACGTCGAATAAATGGTGTATTCTGTGCTGCTCTCACTAGCTTATTGGTACTAGCTCGGTGAGGTACTACTTAGTTCAACTATGGTTAAGTTACATATAGTATAATGTACTGTATGTGGACATATCACGTTCACTGTACAACACAGAACAGAATAACTTCACATCTTTTTCAATTATGTACCTTATCATATCTTACTAACTGTATTATTGTGGCTCTTCTTTTATTCAATGGCTTTCTTTGTGTTTAGTTCAGGGGTGATACTTTAGCTGTCTGTGAAGGTTCTGCAGAATGAATTGACTGGCAGGTCATGCTACCTCACCCTTTACATTGTCTCTTGTTACATTTCTACTCAAAAGACAGTGTCAAAGGTCAGGTCAGGTGCTGTAAGAATAGCTAGGTGCTGTTCGTGTCAATACTTTCTCATAAAGGATAAATGGGGACGTACTTTTAGCCCATTTCTATAATGGGCTAAAAGTAGGTCTCCATTGTTTCTGTGCTATTTTGTTACATGACTTTTCATTTGTCCACACAATGAAGTCAGATGTTTTAAATATTGATAGGATAAAAATCCTTATAAAATAATACATTCAGCATTGGTATATAAACCAGAAACTATCTCTGTTTAATTTCAACCTCGATTGGAAAATAATCTTTGGTACATTGCAAATTGGTCAACAAAGGATTAGTTATTCCCAAAAACAAATATTGTAAAATTGAGGTGAAGCTGGATTGGGGAATATATATTGGAGGGATTTGATATAAGACAAAATAAATATTTTTGCAGTTGTCTCCCTGATCAATAAACGATTTAGAAAAAATATAATTTGAACATAAATTCATTGTAGCAGTAAATTACAATAATAACTATTTTGAATGACATTTTATCCTGTTGTTTCTCTATTTTTATTTTGTGATGATATAGCCTTTAAATGAGAAAGCTTTTTTCAATTTCTCATCTCAGTTTCAATACTTTGAAGACATAAACAATACATATGTAAAAAAATGCTTCTCCTTACTTAATGTATACTACTACTGTATATACACTTACTGTATGCAATCAAACCTAAAGGTCAGCAAACACAAACACAATGATGCCGCATGACACCACACATCTACTGCAGTTCAAACACACACAACACACATGCACACAATATGTACACAAACCCAGTGACTAGCCACCATCCCCCTCTTTCTTCTCTGCTGAAAAATGTAGGCTATTCAGCTCCTGGGCTTAGCCATCTGTGACTGTAACCCTACTGACCCTGTCGAGGAGCAGGCACTTCTCAATTAACTTAAAGCATTTGCCTAAAACCTGCCCGTCACAGGATCAGTTGTCAGAGCCATCAGCCTGCCCAGTGGTTTAAGATGATTTCACTTCCATTCACCACATTTTAGTTCCAATGTGACCTTGGCATGTGTATGAGAAGGTCACGTGCTGTTCCTTGCATCTATTCAAATAATAACATTTCACATCCACCTTCAGGTGATCAGTTATTGTCTTCTTTAAGATATCAGACTATATTTTAATGTGCATTAACCCTCATGTCGCCCTGCCGTTAGGGTTAGATTAGTGAAGAGATCTTTTGTAGGTCATTTTTGCGGGTCAATACTCCCGTTTCCCTCCTGGGTCCAAATGGTTAGGTTACAATTAGGTTCATAAATAATAATAATTTTATTATTATTTAGTATTACCCGTCCTGTTGTCCAAGGGTTGAACCACAAGGCTGCCTTTAGTGGGTCATTTTGACCCTAGGGTGACGGGTGGGTTAATATAGTTAAAACACAAGTATTTATCAAACTGTGGTAAACTGACATTATACTGACATGCATATACTGTGTAAATGGTTGATGTTAAAACTTAGCCACTATTATGTAGCCACTATTTGTGGCTACATAATTAGCTAGGTGGCCATTAAACTGTTTAACCAGAAACCTGCTGAGCTGGACTATACTGGATGCTCCTGGAATTCAGAGCTCTTTAGAAAGTTAATGGGCCATGGGGGAGGACAAAGCTAAAATTAGGCTAAAGAGCCTCATCCTCATATACTGTATGGATTTCTACTCAAAGTCCACAATCCCCCCTTTCCCCCAACTAGTCTTTTAGATGTGTTAGCCACATAATTTGTATGTGACCTACTTAGTGTCCCTTGAGAGATGGAATGGGAAACACACAACTGTTCTTCACCAAAAGAAACCTGGCATTTTCCACTATTTGCTTGTCTTGTTCACAGGCAAAGCCAGTGTTCACACTTGAACATTGAATGAATGAGAGGAGCCAGCTTTCTGACACGTGATAGAGATGGAAATCTTTTGCCATGCATTTTAGAAAGAAAATTTCAAGGACAGCTCATTTCACTTTTGTAAATGTGAGACACTACATTTCTGAAACCATACATTAGATTAGATGAGGTGACCCTTTATCGTAATTATTCATAAACTATGAATATTGACATTTACAGTTAATGCACTTAGCAGACGCTTTTATCAAATGCGACTTACAAGAAAATGCGTCAGAATAATGACAGCAGCATGTTTCATCAGGGCTAACATTACCAACATAATATTCAACCCTCAAAATAATTGAGACTGCAGAGCAGGAAACAATAATAATCATAATTATCATCATTACTCTGGACTACATTTTATGGTGTGGTGCGTTTCTTCATTTTCAGGAACACACAGGGAAAGGATGCTGGTGGTCTGTGTGGGCATGTGAGAGACTGGGGCTACTAGTAAAAGCAAGGGAGAGGGAGAGAAATAGAGAGATAGAGAGAGAGCGTGACTAATTCAAACATGGTCATAAGGAAGAGGGCAAAAATGAGGAATGACGGAGGAAGCCTGAGATTTGGGGGGGAGGGGCTGAGACTACACCACACACACACACACACACACACACACACAGAGAAGGCGAGAGCAGGGTGGGCAGGAAGGGGAGGGGGGCGACAGGAGAGCAACGTGTCACGTGTATCCCAGAATAAGCACAGAGCTCCACTAAGGCACTCTCTGGACGCATGCAGCAGCACCGACCCTCACCTCCCCCAGGTCACCTGTGTGCCTGCCACATGCTCTCCCCCTGAAACCACACACTAGTGACTGACACCTGACCCCCGTGCCACCTTGCGCCACCCATCTTGAGCATCCCCTGAGCATGGTCCAGTGGCAAGTACTCCTATTTCAAACCAGAAGGTCTGGGAGAACATGCAGTGCATTCTTCCACATAGAGGACTGGATAGGTTCCATATGGTTTTACTTCTTTGGACTTGGATGTGGACCAAATAAACAGCGTATAGACCTTATATAGGCCTCCTAATGTCATACAATGTGAGAGCAGCACCCCTATCCCTCAGGCTTCCCCCAACCCCCCACCAACCATTACCCTGAAACTAGCAACTGGTAAACACATTCCCCATTCACAACACTGTAGAAACTGTCTGTATCTGTGGCATAAGTTAATATGGGATCTCAAGACGGGGTCTCACAAAGCAACCGTGTTATACATCAAAAATGACACATTCTTTTGGTTTAGTATTAATAAAGAAAAGGCTGTTTATGTCTAACATACTTGGGTCTTGACTAGATAGTCATTTGTGTATCTAAGGTGTGGTACCCTTGTTCTGCAATCAATTCAGAATAAAACCATTGATTTATCCTTAGATGCCTGCAAATCAAAAATATGCTGACAATATATTTTGCCACGAGAAATATAATATCCCTGGCAATGCTACTGCGCAGGGAAGCATCTGAGAATGAATTTGTATTTTTTCTGCAGTTTTTCAAAGGTCTGTCTCATGCTGCAGTTTAGTTTGCCAGTTTGGATTTTTGTACATGCAACATAGTAAGGACACACATTTGGAGGGTTAAACATCTGAACATAGAAGAACCAAGCAAATACAATTAAGAAAACAGGTTAGTTCGTTGTTTATATAGTAGGCCTATTTGTTATTCATGTATGGTTGGTTGACATATGGCTGGTATTAGTGGATAATCCTCAATATAGGCACATTCCAGCCATGTACATAGTAGACACGTCGCTGCTCATGCTACCTGGCTTAATGATGTCACCTGTGTCTGCTTACTGGCAATCAACAAGGACTACAAAACCAGTACACAAACTCACCGCCTTTGAGTCTCTAACGTTCATTTGCATTACAGAGCGACTCCTTTATGCCTGTCACATTCCACTGTTTCCCCAGTGTGCCGCTTACTTTGCCTGTGTGATCCTGCAGTCATTACACTTTAGTCTGGCTCGTCTTGCGTTTGAACAACCAGTTCAAACGCAGTGTGCGGTGAAACGGAACGTTACTACGCTACCGCTCAGCTCCCCAGACTTCCTTCAAGTGCGTCCTGAAGGGGAAACTGTTGGGCCCATATCACGTCAGATAGACACTGACACTAAAATGCCCACGTAGCGATTCCATAGAAGTGCTACAGTAGCAGAGGGAGCGTGGGCAGTTCTGCAGTTAACTGGCAGATAGCATGTTGATAACCAGCTCAGCCATCTTCCAAGGAAATTATACTGAATGAACTGTTCAACCAGCTACAGGTCATGGGCAACATATCAACATACACACTCAATATTCATTAATAAAATGAATAATTTGTGGAGTGGTGTAGGGGGTAGGGGTAGAGCGGGTCGCCTGGAAACCTAAAGGTCACCGGTTCATTCCGGCTGCATCTTCCTGGCTTAGCAACTGTAACCCCAACTGCTCCCCATGTGTTAGATGGTGCCCTTGGCTGACTTCACCATTGGTGTGTGAATGGACTAATGTCAGGCAATCCTGTACTTTTAGCATTTTGAATAATTTGGAAAAAGCACTAAGTGCATATTGGCAAAGCACTAATTGCAGCATTATAATGGTAAAATCCACTTACCATCATAATACTGTAATGAACCTGAATTGGTTTTAAAGAGGCCAATATGGTTGCTGCACAATATGGACACTAGGAACACCTTTTTGTTTTTGAGAATTTATGTGTATCTATTGAAATTATAAGAAAACAGTTGCTGCACTAACATTATGTCTTCCTAAAACATATCTCAAAGTGCCAAATGGCTCCCTGCCAGTATAACATGTCAGCGAATATGCTGTGCCTCTTGCTGTGTTTTACACTTTACATTAATGTTTAGTCAGAAGGAAAAAGTGAAAAGCGTCTTTATGTGGCGTGATTGTTTCCCTGTTACGCAAAGTGAAGCTTCCAACCTAGTGAAGGAATTTGTGCGTGCGCGGTCCTGTGCATGTGTGGACCGCCCCGTCCGTGCACGAAACGCGGGCTGGAGCACTTACATAACCCAGTTAAAATATAGCCCCAGTCACATGGAAGGTTCAGCCCTGCAGAGAGATATCCCACTGTCGCTTCAGCAGCCCTGGCAGCTACCCAAATATTACAGGGTATAAACACTCATGCACTCACACACACACACACACACACACACTCGCACACACACACACACACACACACACACAGCCATTAAGGATTCGATCCATGACTCACTGGCAAACATTCTGAGCTGCCTGCATGTGAACCGTCTGTAGAAAAGGTTTATGGAGGTCTCTCTCTCTCTGGGTGAAGCACATGTGACTGACTAGAGCTTGATGGGAGGACGTCACGGAGGGAGAGGGAGAGAAGGAGCGTGCGTTGTCGTGACGGAGAGCCCCAGGTCCAGCCTTTTAAAGGCGCAGTGCGCCGCTATGGAAATCGAGGCTGGCATCATTTCTAGAACTAATATGCTACCGTTTGAACCTTGCCACACACACACACACACACGACTGGCACCTATTTCCACACTGCCGCTGCATGCCTACTGCATGCAGTCACATTTCATGTGCGTGGGTGGAACTACCTCAAAGGAACTAGCGTTTACAGTAATAGGGTGATACCATAACTGGGGGTGGGGGAAAGGAGGGAGTTTTCTAGCTGTATGAAGAAGGTTAGCAAGGGCCTGGCTTACTGAAGACTTATGGGCAGGTTTACCCATCCATGATATTCAGTGGCTGTTGTGAGGACCGGTCTACTCGAGGAGTCCAAACACAAAGCCGAATCCACTTCTGTAAATAAGAGTGAGAAGAGTCAAAATGGCATGTCCTCCAAAAACAGGGGGGCAGCTTGTACAAAAAAAGAAGTTGTGTAACTGTACCTGTAGGTAGGTACTGTACTGTGTCAATAACAATCCACCAGTCGTATCATCTGTATGTCTTCAGGGGATATTCGTCATGGCTCAGTTTAGTGTTTGTATTCCCTGCAGTTAGCATATAGTGTTGAGTCATTTCAGGCCAGCACACTAGACTTCAGACAAACACGAATTTTGTTGTGCAAAACAACAGGCGCCTGATTATTGTTTGAGTGACATAGTACTGTACGTGCATGCTCACAAAGAGATATGTACAGCATGAGCTATATGTGCCAAAGTAAATAAACAAAGAAGAAACATGACATGAAGTAGAAAGTAAATAATGTTACATATACAGTAAACTAGAAGTCCCTGTTTGTCTCCAAACCATGGCCTGTAGTGTTGGCTGGCTGCAGTATGAGCTTACAGCTCCTCACTGGTGTTTTGGGGGCTGTGATGTAGAGTACATGGAATTGACACACACAGACACACACACACATAGTTTGTTTATGGGTCCCAGTACTGGTGTTTTAGAGGCCATACAGTGACCAAAGCCAATGTTGACTCAGAACTGAGTCATTGTAAAGGGACATCTGCTATTCCACAAGAGAAACAAACAAACGTCCCTGCCAATGCACAAATATTGTCATATACTTGTAGTGTAGACATGTTCACTTACTGAAAATGTGCAACTGAAACATGGGTCATCTAAGGCTGCCATTCAATACATTCACTGCAGCCCACCCACATTGAGACAGAAACCTCCAGGTGATGTGCCGCCTGGTGTTGGTGTCAACATCACAGAATGCATTTGATTAAATGCATCACAATAAAGAAATTTCACAATGGGCTATGATTTCTGTGGAATTAAAAATTACTGCAAGGCTTCCAAGATTCCTCAAGGGGTGTGTGTGTGTGTGTGTGTGTGTGTGGGGCGGGGGGGGGGGGGGGGG
>JAODUG010094950.1:0-11702 GCA_027564795.1 Aphredoderus sayanus | reverse complement strand
TTTTTGTTGTTATGTTTTGTATTGGTTTTTTTTTTATAAAAAAAAAAAAAAAAAAAAAAAAAAAAAACATCTTTCACTCTCTCAAAATGATTGTTTGATTGGTATAGATTATAGTTGGCTTTTTATTATGCCTGTAAAGTTACACTGTATGTGATTGAAAAACTGGCAATCTTCTGGCGAAATGCTGCCCCCTAAATGTTTGGAGCAGGCAGTATACAGTTGTTCCTAATTGGCGGGCTGGACGGGATAATTACTCAAGCAAAGATCGTTGCAGTTATTGGCGCTGCTTTGTGCAAAAAGACTCAGAGACCAGTAGACTGCCCACCACAAACCGCATTGTCAAAAAGAGCACCACTGCATACTGTATGTAAGCAGCACCACCTAATGGTTAACTATGCCGACTTTACAGCAACTGGTTAGATTATACATAAACATGTTGCTCGATTAAGAAGTCATGAGGTAATGTTTGAATATGCGTCCAAAATGCAATGTGATCTGCCTGCATGAGGTAAGATGTCTGGATTGCTTCCTGTGTTTCCCTGAGTAACTAGAATTTCATTTGACCCTAAACGGTAGTATCTGATCACTCTGACTGATAATAACTGAAATATGAGTGGACCCAACCTGCATGACACACATACTGTATAGGGGGGAAATGTATTATATTGCATGAGATTTACATTTTCAGACAATTAGGTTAGGTTAGTAGGTTATCAAAAACATAACATTGTTTCATTGCAATGTTAGAGAGTAGAGAGAGAGAGTAGAGAGAGAGAGAAAGAGAATCCTGCTTGCTTTATTACACAGTGATGCATGTGATTGCCCCAACAACACAACAATAAATCCTTTCTCTTGGGTTTTATTAATTTTCAACCAGCAATCAAACATTTCCAAACCGAGACACCGAAAATAACATTCTGTACATCTAAAATGTACCAAAAATATATATTGCAGGCAGTGTAGCAAGTAAGCAGCTTCAACAGTGAAATAGGCCAATTCCAGCAGTGTCTATAGTGCATCTGTGTGTTCCCAACACTTCCACTTCTAGGCAAAAAACATAAAACCTATATACAGAACACCTTGTTAAATGTACATTATGGTACTTGAAGCTTTGTGAGGGTTTCGTGATCATTGCTTAGCTTTCTTCTTCTTTGCCTTTGCTCTTCTTGCCCATCTTGCCTCTCTTGTGTTTGTAGTAGCCCTTGGCCAGAACTGCCACACACCTGGAGAATTCGCGGAAGTTGACCTCACCATCATGGTTCTTATCCATGACCTCCATGGCCTCCTTGATGTCATCTGAATGGATCTTTCCCTGAAGGACACATACTTACTGTGACCAAATATACATATACAGCAAATACTGTATCTTTCGCTTAGCTAAACTTCTGTAACATGAGCAGTGGTTTGAAAATGTTTTACTTGATAACTTACCAGTAGAGTTCCAGCACACACACACACACACACACATTTGCATGCACGCACACATGCATGTGCACACACACACTGCTAACAAATGACATAAGAGGGCAATGTTGTTTGGTACTCCTCTATCAGTGGTCTTACCTTGAGCTCAGGGCTCTCCACTTCTTTCTCAATGATCTGCTTGAACTCATCCATGCTGATCTGGTGTTTCTTGTTGTCTTCACTGGCGTATTTATCGAACATGTCTACCATGGACACAATGACATGCTCTAGATGAGGCATGGCAGCAGCTGGTGGACAAGAGATAATCATTTTTTAGGATTATGTCATTGCTGGTATAACAAAAAGTTGAATCACTTGAGTTAAATAACTGTAAGACATTTTAGGTCCCGTCTTACAACTTTACAAAAACATTAATATTATGAAAGGCCGAACTTTAATACAACTGAGTTTGCAAAATGCTGGAATCTTTACAAAGAGTGCCATTTAAAATAACCTATATTGCAGAGATGGTAGCTGTAAAGTGAAAGAAAATCACCATTGAAAATCATAAAAGGAAACTGTGCTGTCATTTTGGGTAAATAAACATAATACCACTTTTCTCATTTTCTGTCTTTCCACAAAATTCCTTTCCTGTCACCCATGTATGTGTACTCACCGTTGAATGGGCTTCACCAGGGAAAGAGAGCAGATGTCTGTGTCACCGGTCCTGCGTGACTGTTGTAGGACCTAGGGGAAAGCCTCTACTTAAAGAGCAGCCACACACACACGCCTACACCCCCACACACACACACACACACAGCATCTCACACACACACAGACACAGACACACGCACACACACAGCATCACACACACGCACACACACAGACACACGCACACACACACACAGCATCACACACACACAAAGACACACGCGCACACACACACTGACACACACACATGCACATTTGCACATTCGCACACTCGCATTAGTGATTCATGCCCTGGAAATGTCTCTCTCTGGCTCACCAATCTGGCCTCACAGTTATGCTATAATTGTATCTTCTTAGTTACTTTCTTTATCATATTTGTATACAAAAGAGTGCTATACCACAAATGCAATGATTTTGCCCAAAAAACATTTGCTTTTCAGTCAAGAGCTGGTCATCTTTTGAGCTGTGGAAAATTACAGTGAGGGAGGTTCTGCTCCAGGCCAAAATGGAGGATTTGAGTCATAGACTGGGGTGGGCGTATGTTTGCAAAACTGTGTGCATGAACAGCTTTTTCTATCGCAGCAGTGAAGCTGATGTTTTACAGATGCCAGGCATGGCGTGTGCAACAGCAAATAACAAAAAAAAAAACAATCCAACTAATTTTCTAATCATGCATAACATTTTAAAAATAAAATGAATGTGTTGTGATGAGCCTTTTGTGAGAAAACTCCTATGAATATGCATGCTTGAATGCATGTTTCTACATTCCCTCTCCTTCATTCTACCCAGCTTTTACGTAACTCCATCACTTTGCACCGGGCAGCCACCCGACAGACAGTGTTTCCCTCTAGAATTCTGCCCTCTTGCCCCTTACCAAGTCCTCTTTATTGGTCATTTCACACAGCTAAGCCTCAGCCTGGCCTCTCCTCGGTTCGGTCCGATTACCTGTCCAGCGCTATCAGATTCTCCTCGCAGGGGAGAGGTTGAGGCTGGAGAGGACAGATCATGTGTTGGTCATTACAATAAAGGCTGTTCATCTCTTCACACTCTGCCAGCTGGGGCATGCAGTTGCTGCTGCCTCACTGCTGGAGAGAGGGAGAGAGGGAGAGAGGGAGAGAGGGTCGGTGTAGGTCGGCACGGCTGATAAGCACAAGTATACTGCAAGTATTCCGTTTAAAATGAGAAAAATACAAATCATTCTAATAGTGATTATACATATTCAGTTTCTTGTTTCCATAACAACTATGTATCCTGTACCAGTGGTCAAAGGGAAGTGAGAAGCCTTGGACGAACAGTGGAAACCAAGTCATAGTGAAATAAAAACAAACATGAGTCACACAGGATGGAATGTGAAGGCTTTTTTGCAAAACATTGTAAAGAGAATACAGCCTTAATCTTTGTTAGATAATAAAGGTACTGGTTCTTGTTACACCTCAGCCCATATATTATTGAACGCAATTATTGAAATGATAGCATATGTTGTCTGCCACATTATCTACACTCATGTTAATTGTGCATAAGATATACTGTGTGTCAAAGTCTAGCTTGTATTCTAAGCTTGCATTTGTGTTTGGAGGCTAAGAAGCCTGGAAAAGAGCTGAACCATAGACTAATTATAGGTGTACAAAAATAGAGTAGGCCTGTCATCCTACATGCAGATAACCTGAACTGGAAACGTTAAGGTGTGTAGTGTGTGTGTATGTGTGTGTGCGTGCATTTCCAGGTATCTTGTGAAACGGACACTCCATGCTTCAATGAGACTGTCCTGAAAAAACAGAGGTTAATAAATAATGCTGAAATAGAGATAGAGGGATGAGCAGAGCGTGAAGCAGAAACTTCATATACAAACGTTGCCCTTTAGTGTATGTGCGACATCTTGTGGTCACCTGACAAATCGCAGGTATTCCAAAATAAAATCTGCTGCAAATGTTTTTAACAAAATTACCAATTAATAGTAAATAAAAATTAACATTCGTCATAGTACAGCAAGAAAGCATATAGACGAACAATGACATCAATAATGTCAGGTGCTATAAAAATAGAAAACCACCAGATACACCAGGGCAAGACAGAGTGACTAATGTTAGAGCAAGAGGGTTGAGGAAATGTTATGATAGGTTGCCTAGTACAGTTTCACAAATGATCTCAATGTCAGTCTGATACAATTTAGTGTTGATGACATATCTTATAAACATTTAAAGTTTGGTGTTGTGTCATTTGTTTCTATGTTTAATGTGGGCTTGTGCAGTCCTGAGACTGTAATGTGATCCATCCATTATCTTGACTACTTCTCCATTAGGGTCATGGTAGCAACAGGGTCATTAGAGCAGCCCAGGTATCCCTGTCTGCAGCAACATCCACCAGCATCTCCCAGGGGATCCCCAGCCACTCCTAGGCCAGCTGGGAGATTTAATCCCTCCAGGGTGTCCAAAACCACCTCAACTGGCCTCTCTCAATGTAGAGGAGCAGTGGACCCACCACCCACAATATGGACCATAGGGGAGCTGTGATTAAGGGATGGATAAATAAACCTGACTTGACTTTGAATTGATAAATTGCAAACATTTATTACTACAAACACTTTAAGGTCTGTTCTTGCATCCTATTTCCAAATACAGTAGTTGAAATAGAACCATAATGGTGTTTGAGAAACACCGTCGCAGAAACGCAGAAAAACCCAACGCTTGGCTAAACTGAAGATGTTCCACTGAAATATTTCTCCACCCAACTCTCCCCCTCCTTATAATTGATATCACATTTGACAGATTTGTTGCTGGTATGTGCTAACTAAGCGATTATAAAACAGCACTTGCATATTTGGCCTCAGTGCAACCCACATTCCGGCCTTTGTGCTGGGAGAGATGTACTCCTTCCCCTGAAGCCAGCAGACATCTGTCTCGGCAAGACATTAAAGGTGGGGTTAGTGATTGTAAGCGAATATCTCCCCACGGTCCACTAGCTGTCTGTGCACAATGGAAAAGATATTGGGTGTTTCTACACAGGCAGATCTGGCTCTGTAAATACAAACAAAGTAGTGCAGACCACACAACAGTATCCCAACCTTGGCACTGCGTGTCCAATTTTGGCGGCGGAGGTTCTGAAGGAGCACCCTATGGCATTGAATGCTGCATTGAATTGTTGTGTTTAAATATAAATAATCATTCTCTAGCATCACGGACTCTACCTTTAATGGAAATACTGTATCAGTTTTACTGTCAAAACCACACAAAAGTGAAGAAACTCTGAATGCACCTTGAACTGGACAGGGTACAGAAGCAGAACCACACTAGGCACTCCTCCAGTGGGCACATTATTAGGTGACAGGTGTAGCTTTTTATGATATTCTCGCTCTTCTTTAAAAGAAATTACATTGTGTGTGTATTCGAACTCTGAACCAACAGACAAAGCCTGAAGGTACACAACATATGAACCATTAATAAATCTAAAATAAAATAAAAAATTACATTACAAACAAAATATTGCAAATGCACTTTTTTAATTATTAATTATGAACCCATAAACATACACCTTACAATTTCAACATGGTAAAAGGTCTGCCACATTCGTGTTATCTGGTGTGGCCCTCACTTCTTCCCCTTCTTATGCTGGAGCTGGTAGCACTTATCACAGGAAATGGAGAGGCCAACAACCAAGGACACAAACTCTTCAAAGTTCACTTTGCCATCTCCATCCTGGTCCAGGTCCTTCAGTATCTTACCTACTGTATCTGGGTGTTTCTGGGACTGGGAGAGAAACACAAGGATGGGTTAGAGCGTGGTGGCAGCCCCAAGGAGGAGTCAGAGAGCGAAGGTGTATGGGGTATTACAATAAAGGAATGACACCCACCTGGAGAAAGCTGGCCAGCTCTGTCTCCATCAGTTTCTTAAGCTCCTTCTTGGTCAGGGTTGCTCCATCACCATCTTCATCAGCATAGCGGTGGAACACCACGATCATGGACTCAATGCTCCTCTCCAGCTCTGAAGGCATGGCTGTAAGATGCAATGCTGAAAGCACAGAAAATAGAGGAAGTTGGGTGAGTTAATTTGGCAGCAGTACATGTGGTTTTAAATACAAACTGAATGATGCATTACATGGTACAAAACATACAATACAGGAACACATCAAAGACAACAAATCTTTAGATTGCTCATTAGTTTTAATAAATGCTTTATATGCCAACTCTCAACACCCAAAACATATAATGTATTTCAGGGAGTATATGGGTGTTGGTTTCATTGGCACTTAAAACAAATTCTTTGGACATTATTCAGCTCTTGAACTTGATTCCTAATCTGGACTCCCCACCAGCAATGAGTGGTCTACGTTAGCTATAGTGTAATCTTTGAAGAGAAAGTGTCTTATAGTTCATTAGAGACATTTAAACTGTTTTTTGCTTTTTACTATTTAGAAGGATAGAGTCATAGCTGAATGTTAAAAGGTAGCTACTGTGTGTCCATGTACTGTAACTTTCGGGTAAAACTGTCCCAGAAAATACAACAAACACAGCTTTAAAAAAGGCACAGCTTTATATAAGGTACAATGTAACACTGCACTATTAGAGTATTATGGTCTGACTAGATCACAACAAAAAACATAAATGTATCCTAAGCCATCATCAATCTAATGTTACATAAATACGTATAGCTTGATAAATAAAATAAGATAATACCTTACAGATGCGGATGAATACAAAAGTGTAGAGTACGTTCAGATTCTTCAGAGAGCAAGAGCTCTGGAAAGTTTGTACAGGAGTTTATAGCGGGCAAGACAACGCCTTGACGCGAGGGAGGGAGATGGGGGAGGGGGCGCGCCGAAAAGTTTGATCACATACAGAATCACGAAATGTTCCTGCTATTGGACTTACCGGTAGCTAATATCGTGGTAACTGGTAACTACACTACAGTAGTCGTTATTTTTGATTTACTGATTTAATTGCAGTAGGCTAAACTTTTTTTATGGGTGCACCCTAAAGTCGTGTATTTTCAAAAAATATAAGTAGAACTGCGTCATAGGAATTTTCCATGTCCACCACCTCTTTGCCAAAAACGTTTAAAGTTCTATTCATTCTCTCCCTGACACTGATTTAGAGACGAAGCTCTCCCTAGTCTTTTCTGAGCCTGGAATTACATAAGCCTTTTGAATAGCACATACATAAGAATGCCACATGACATTTCTCAATTAAAGATTTATTTTAACAAAAACAAAGAAATATTGTTCATGCCCTGAAATGTAGAAATGCAAAAACAAATTCTAGACATATCTTAATCAACCAGTCTATGTGTGGGCAAAAAGGAATGTTCATAGCTATTTCACCAAAACTCTTATCTGACAAAAGGCCATTATATGGTATTGGACATTTTAAGATAATATGGTAGACCCACAAACTATGCCTCATTATTATGGTTTACTTAATTTCCCAATTTCCTCATCTTAAACAAATACAGAATGAAGTAGAAAATATTATGAATCCATCAGGGGTATGAAAATAATAAGATATTGTTCTAACAAAATAACACTAATGTGCATTTGACATTTAGTACATTGGACTGATGGCTCAGTTCTTTCTTTTACTCTTGCTGGCTGCCTTGGCAGGAGTTGCCGTGGGAACGGCGGCTTGGTAGAGGGCTGCTGACACCTTGTTGGTGTAGTAGAGGGCGAAGAGCGAGAATATCAGGCTGAGGTGGAAGACGAACATAGCAAAACAAAAGACAGAGAGAGTCAGCAAAAGACAGTATTGTATTAAAGTGAGCGCATTGAAACTGAACTGGTGCTGGTACTCACCATGTGGTGACACACACACGGTGCACCAGACCTGAGGCAAACATCGAGAGAAGGAGGCACACTAAGACTGGAAGAGGTTGACAAACAAAAAAGTAAACAACTGTGCACAAGCAGAACAGTACACACCCCCACCCAAAGAAGATTTTTAAACAATTGGGGACTCAGTATGAACAAGACATTGCATATAAGACAATAAGGCAAAGTGTAGGTAGAGATGTTTGTAGCGTGTACAAACTTACTTTCTGGAAATATCTTGGCTTGGAATCCCTTCCCAAACATTAAATTTTCCAAATTATTGAATGCCTGAGATTAAAGTAAAGGAGTGACTGGTACAACTATGTTTGAAACAACTAGAATGATTTGGTATAGGTTACAATGCATATCATGAAAATTGTTATCAAGAACTGTGGTGGGCAATCACAATGTGAAGCTAGGCCAAAAGGATACAGTAAGGGAGCAGACAAAGAGTACAGAGCCCAGGAACCCTCCCACGATTGTCAGCCATTCAGTAGAGCCCAGCTGCTTGCTGAACATCTGCATCCCTGCAAACACTAGCACGGACAGCAGACTGGACAGTACCAGCGACGTGCCTGTGTTCGCCGCTGCAAACAGTTGTCACAAAACAATGAACTGACGAAGAATAATGCTAAACAACAAAGTTTAGCTGTATCAACTTTCATTACTTTACATTTAACAGAACCAGTAAATAAAAGTGACAGTGCATATATAATATGTAAAGTTCAATATCTGATTACGTTATAAGTCAAATCGAGAATTTCATACAGGGATCTGTATGAAAATTGTTGAGCCACGTCAGTCCACAGTACGCAGACAAATGCGTCCGACTATGTCAGCTACATGTCGGGCAAGCAATATCAGCCCACCACTAATTAAGTGTATCATTAAATATACTCTAAAGGCAGTGAAATGCATCTTCATTAATGTTAACCTTTAAACGTCATTTCCAAAGTGATTCCATTAAATGTATCCTACATGCTAGGCGTAAGGCTGGTTAGCATTGAGCCACCGGCGAGCATAATGCTAGCTAGGTCTCAAAAACATCACAACAATACATTACCTATCGTTACCGTTACTCTTGCTTTGCAAACTACCTACAGATAAAACGTTAATAATGTACGTACCCATGGTGTTAGTTCGTTCTGGTCGTTCTAAAACGATGCAAATCACTTTATCACTGAGCCTGTTATTTGTGAACCTTCTGGACCAAGCCAGCCGGACCAAAAGACTGTAAGCACCTGTGGGCGGGGTCTACTCTACAGTAGTCAACTCAAAATAACTTGGGAGACGAAATTTCACACAACCCCGTGACAATCTGTGCAAAACGTGTATTTGAAATAAAGTACAACATCAACATTGTTTTTTTCATAGAAAATTGTCCACATACTGTTCAGTGCATGCAATTATGTCATGCAATTATGTATTATAAAAAACTTGGACTGGTTGGCTTTGTGAGGTTTTCAAAAAACCAAGTCAGAAGCAAAGAGCAATATTGGCTAATGCATATGCATAGACAGTATACTATATTATGACAGGAAATGTTGTGTAATCTCCTCCACAGTTATACGTGTCCAAAGAGCTTACCACAGGTATTATCTTTTTAACAACAACACATGGTCCATGTTTTGAATAAAAACTCTTGCTATATTGCCTTTTTCTTCAGTCCAAACACTGCAATAAACAGGAGGATCTCCACAAATGCTGGAAGCACACTAGAGAGGGCAAGAACGAGAGAAGAGAGACACGGTATAAGTATACTTGACCTGTTCTTAGCAATTCATTTTGAAGCACTTAATGGTATGTGATAAATACAGTGCAGTTGAGGAAACTAATCTAAATATGCTTTGACGTCTACTAATGCCTCTGTATAAATGCGTCACTTATGATGTATGGTGTTAGGGTTAAGGTTCATTTCAGCTTCACCAACAAATGTACAAGCATAAGAGCTTCTACTAAAACACCTTACATGTAAATGTACAAATCACATATCCATATTTCCATCCCCCCACCCCCCACTCCACACACACACAAACCTGCAGAAGGCAAAAATAACCCAATAAGTCCAGCATTCCCACTTCTGAAATACATAGAAAGACAAGGAGACCGATCCGCTGCAGTGGACAGCCAGTGCTGGGTAAAAATGTGGTCAGGGAAAAATGTGTTTCCAAACTCACATACAGTACATATACAGTATATATACACTGACCTGCAAATGGCAAAGATCCACCAGTAGATGTCACACTCCCATTGCTCAAATAGAAAGAATAGCAGAGCCACAGATGCACTGGCATGGGCTGCTATTGCTATTGCATGTAGGAAAGGCAGTATGTATAAGTTGTTTTAAGTTATGGAATCATAACCAAACACCAGCTCATGATCCTACTCTTGGCACACATTGACTAACTTTCTAAGATGCAGTTTCTGAATGTATTCTAATAGATCTATGATAAATTAAGAGGCATGCATAACATTATTTTAAACCTCTCGCAGCTTTATTGCACATTAATTAATGCAAATATAATATTTACAAAGTACATAGTATTTACTGCACACAAATACACAGGTGTCAGTTATGCATGGCCCCACCCCTTTTTGAAAGTAGTCCTCTATAATTCACTCTCTTCTGTAATCTGTGGGCCAGTTGTCAAAAGCTACATTAAAATACATGTTTTGGTGTAACATCTGATCTTTGTTTAGCTGACAGATGTAGGCTACCTGCCTTCTTCTATCTTCCAGTTTGCACCCCTTCGCTAACCCACCATACACAAATAGTAGAGTCGCAGTAAAGGATACACAAGAGGCCCTGGCTGCAGTTGAACATGGAAACCCCTGAGAAGAATCCTGCCAACTCTACAGCAAACAAGCCCAGTGTGACTGCCAAACCAACCACCAACCTGCGGGATAGACAGAATGCAAATTGAGTAAGAACTTTACATGTACATGTATGTACATGGCACAGCAGTGAGTGTTTGCAGGAACTTTTTTACCTTGTGTCTTCTCTGTCATATTGCTCTTGTGTGAAATCCAATGGCAGACAGGCCTTAACATTGTTTTCCTGTCAATTATTATTATTAGTATTTATTAGTATTAGTACACCATACATGTTACAGTACTTTTATCCAGAGCGTGGCTATTAAACAAATAGGTAATGATACAAAAGCCTACAAACGGATCTGTATAGGTATCTGATCTGTAAAACGCTTTAAAACAGTAATATTGTCATTGTGGAAATGTTGGCATTACAGTACTTACCCTTGACCAAAAAATAGTGATGACAATAACAAGGTGGGCAGTAATAGTGAGGAATCGTGCTGGAACGAGGCTACTGACTACGGACATAGTTTTAGATTATACTGGTTCAGATAACAAAAATAGTTTTCTAAAAATGTTCTGGCTACAGTAATGCTACTGAGAAAATCTCGATTAACAATTCCTTACGCTGCCTAAGCTACACCCCTTCAACATTGCGCTAAAACAACACACATACACAACAACACAAATACAAGATAGCTTCTTTGTTGATAGGTAAAGATGGTTGCTACAACAACTCGATACAGGGTGCACCCATTATCAACAACACGTTTACAAGGGACATTAAAAATAAAGGTTCCGGGACACGGACTGAAAATGTGGAACACACCTTAAATGCCAATGTGTTTTACTTTGCTGCCGTCTTGTGGCAAGAATAATATCGGGACCGTGGATAATGTGAGAGAGGCTGCAATGCTTTATAGAATATATTATAGCCTGTAGCCTACCACTGACACTATACACATAGAATACTATAA